>VZTO01014405.1:101081-116596 GCA_013400615.1 Syrrhaptes paradoxus
CTTTATCCTTCCAGGTCATATAAAAAATTAAGATTTATGCTTGTTATATTTTATTATTTTCACAAAGATCAAATACATCTCATTCTAAGTCAACTGTAAGCAAGACAGGGTTTTTTATGCACACTATAGACACCTTAAATATACAATTACTAATATTTTTGAATTAATGTTTCTCATACATTCAGTCAGCTAGTCTGGAGACATATTGATATCTATTGACTAATGAGCAGTACCTCCAAGGCAAATACCCTGCCTGACGGGGACGATTCTACAACATGTACAACAAATTATCAGGGTAAACATGTCTTTACGCAATGCTACTACTGTTTAACTGTAAATAGAGTGTTTCTATACATTTTATAACAATTTTTCTTCACTGCCCTTGCATACAGGATGGAAAAGGCAGTTTCATTCACGTCAAAGTAAAATGAACTGAATGTAACTTAAGCTACCGTTGAATTAGGAACAGTTCCAGCTACAATTTCAGCTTATGTGAATTCCTGTTGTCGTCATTTTAAAATTATTGAATACAAAGCTTTTTATTATAAAAAGCCGATCTTTCAACATTGCCAAACTTATACCAGCACATTCATCCCACCCCAGCATTAAATTTTCATTGTTACCTGAGAAGTGGGGGGGAAAAAAAAAAATACAGAAAAAACCCACTGTAAATTTCAAACAAAGAAGCTGTTGCAAATATGTGACTTGCAGTCATGCAGACAAAAATTAAGTCATAAAATAAACTGTTCTTCATAAGACTCTAATGCCATTTCAGGAAAATAACCAACACGCATTTTCAAGTATCCTCTTTTTAGTCCACTTAATAACACAGTCTATGTGTGCTCCTAGACAAATCAGCCCCCATTTATTGAACTCTTATTTCCATTGTAACACTCACACAGTCTCCATTTAAGGTTTTACCACCACCTACTTTTTCAGTAGTTGATGCTTCCTACTAACTGTAGCACACAGGATTTAATTAGATGCCACATGAAGCTAATGCCTGCCTTTCATGAATGCCATATTCCTGTGAGAATGAGCACCTATGAAGTGCTACCTCTCAAAAGACCTCCCCCCCAACCAGATAGTAAACATTAACTTGTTTTTTCCCTTAGGCTTCACTTAGGATAAAAATGGATTATTTTCAACATCAGGAAGAATTCCTGTTGCATAACAGAAAACCATTTTGTCTCTTTAATGAAATGCAGTTAACTGTGCACACAAAGAAAGGCAATTTTATCTTTAGTTTTACAGATAACATTTATCTTCTCATGGTCACCACCAACATGCCAACAAATGCAAACAACACGTCCTTTTCAAATAACTTTGGTATTGACTCTGTATCTAGCTAGATTCTGGAGCCCTATGAAGACCGTATCATCTTCACAGTGAATATTTAATAATTTTTAGCTTTAAAATACTACATGGCCTCTTTGGTACTGCAGCTACAGTGAAGTCCACCTTAAAGCCACTTACTAGAATAAGTTAATTATAAGAAACAGAAATCATGGAATTTTGAATCTGTTTGGCCAGAAAACAAAAAAACCTGCAACAACAACAATAACAACAACAACAAAAAAATCAATACTGTAAGCATTACTATTTCTGTGCTCACAGTTAAAGAAGTCTCCAAAACAAAAGCTCACCTCTTGTTTCCTTTTTCTAGTAACCTGTTGCTCTTCTCCTTCTTCTTCAATCAGTTTGAGTGCAAGCTCTTTATTGACTTTTGGAAGTTTCTAAAGAGAGGAAAGCAATTAATCCATAAACTACTTTTCTACCCATGCAAAAACCTATATGCTTTACATTAGTAAGTGTGGTGAAAAGAGAATGCTTATTCATTCATATAACTCATGCTGAAAAGCTCCTTGCCTGGTTCCAAATATTTCCAGGTCCTAGAAAAGCAATCGTGCTTGAAGAAAATTTAAGCAGAACTTCTGTGTCATATTTCCTTGTAATACACCAGTTTTAGCAGTTTAAAAGCAATTGTTTCTCCTTGTATGTTGAGGAAATTCAAACTAGAAAGCTACTAGTTATAAACACAATGCAATTTTTATATATCACTTTCCAGAGTATTATGTTTTAATGGCTTAAGTCATTTAGTTTAATGACAGAAGTAGAAACTGCATGTTTTAGCAGTGGGTTATCCACTCAAGTGCCAAATATTATGAGAGCTGCTCTTTTACAGTTTGGTATCGGTCTTTCTCATCTGTGGGAATCACACGCACTGGAATTTTATGGTTCCATTCAAAAAGTTCTGTAAATCACTTTGTGTCTCTGATGATAAACAGAATCAAATCCGGATTTAAGCCATTACATTTCTGAGACACACTTAAGAATAGATTACTCTTTATGAATAGTTTTCCCAGAAGTTTACACACTGTTTACAGGATTTACCTTTAGTTGAACTCTCTGTGCACGTGTTTCTTCTATCTTCTGCCTTATTTTCTCTCTTCTGTATTCTTCATAGGCAAAGGGGTTGGCCATCATTTTTGCCTTTGAACAAGCATGAAGAAGTAAAAAGAAAATACAATTAATAGAGGACACAGTCCATTATTTGGAGAAAAAGAACTCAAACAAAAAACACACAAAAAAAGCCCAACACAAACTCAACACATCATTTTATTGTTAAGAATAAAAATTGACAAGGATCAGCCTTATTTACCTTATGATAAAGTCTTATGTCCATGAAAAAGCCATGCATATATGCTCTGAGCAATGACGATCCAATGAGATGAGCAAGGCCTGGGAAAAAAGTTACAGAGAATTTCAATGAGCTTTCATACATAAAGAACCCCTATTCCAAGTTAGCCAATTCATTTACCCGATTCAAGACAAACAAGCACTGCCAACACAACACATCAATCTAATGGTCATATCCATTACATCAAGTCTAAGTAAAACCACAAAAAAAATCAGTTTGGTCAGCAAGAAATTTGAGCTTCTTCAGAGCAACAAAATCCATTTTTCCTGTCATAATATATGTTATTGTGGACTTTTTAAAAATGTCCACATGCACTACGCTCCATGAAAGTTAATAAAGAAAAATTTGAGAGGATTTTTTGGAAGTCAATAGATGTTTGACAATCACTTTTTAAGTGTGGTATAGAGATGTTTTTAATTAAAGAGTTTTGCCTTGGGTCACTATCTTTGAAGAATCAACATGTTGAAAAAAATACAGTACCACATCAGGTCATAAAACTGTCACCCTAGGCCCTAACCTAAGTAAGAATGAAAATACTTAAAGAGTTCTCTGATTTTCCTTCCATGTATTTCACTGACTGAGAAAAGGAAAAGCTTTTTATAGCAAGATATCCTCTACAGACCCCAAATCTCTAGAAATTAAGAATTAACAAACTTCTGCAACTAAATGGCAGAAAAAAAGCGAGAAACCACTGTACATTTCAGAAAGCAAAGTTGTCTCTAAAAATTTTTTTAACTGTTTCCAGGAAACAGTATTCCAAAATGAGAGTATTCCACCTAATGTTTAGTAATACAAAGCAACCCTGACATGTGAAATACAAAACATCCCCTAATCTGGTTCTTCATTTTAAAGTTTGTGTTTATGAAGAAATTAATTTTACTAAGTTCTAGTGAATTTAAAGCAGCATAAGTATTCCCAGTCAAGTTTCCGCGTAGGTAGGACTACACTGCCTTATTCCCTTACAAGTGTGATAGGGGTCTGTGGGCTACATTCAGACCATCTACTCTAGAACTCTAACGCTGAATATACAGGTGCTTTGGATGACCTCCTCCTTGTATGGCCTGCCAGGTCAAATCCAACTCCCATACTCAGAGGTAAATTAATTAAACTGGAGCAAAACATTGCAATCAAAACACATAACAGACAGAAAAAGGACTAACTACCTTGGGAGAAGCATGCTTACCCCCTCTGCTATATTATTTTCAGCATTCCAATTCCTTGAAATTGTGTTTCTATTAGCCCTAGAATTATTTGCATTTTCTGGAAATTACTACATTCAAATAGTGTAGCCTTTGGCAAATTTTGCTGTAAGTTCCAACATACTATTTGAGCACCTCAAAAATATTTTGAAAACTAAACCAACTTCTCTTCCTTTGCCTTCCATTTAGTGTTTGAAAGCACACACTACAGATTCCTAGACATTAAATCAGCAATATCAATCATCTTCTTGGAATAAAAATCTGAGAAACACAAATATCTAGGGTTGCACTGGTTCGGAACCAAAGAACATAAAGCCATCAGTCTGGTATATTAATAACCAAGAAGACTGGAGGAAGCTACCGCCAGTGTTTCCAAATGACAAAACTTACATGTGTAAATGATCAAAAACTGAACAAAGAAGTCAGCTCAAGAGCATATTCAATTGTTTTACCTAAATTTTCAAGGTCTTTTCTGGTAACGAATTTGTAATCATCATAAACTGTGCTCTCTGGATTCTCTTCCAGTTCTTCAGTCAAGTTGTCCAAGAAGGAACACCATTTTGGGGCAGGTCCTAAAACCTGTGGATATTACAGAAAGCTACAACATCATATACTCTTACAGAAAAAAGCTACCATTAGGCTCTCGACTACTGTGCTGTAATGGAATAACAAATTAATCCCTCTGAAATCAAACAGACCTTAAAAGTAACAGCAGTTAGAGAACACAAACCCACTGCTTGCATTACCAATACAAAGTACTATAGATCATGTGTTATTTTAATTTAGGCCATTTATTTGAGACCAACTATCTAGCTGTTTCAAATTTAACTGTTTCAAGTGGTCCCAGTCTGATTGATTGATTAATTTATTAAAAGCTCAGAGCCAAACATTGTAGATAAAATTATGAACTGGTGGCACTAGATAGCAACTAATTTGTAAAGCACTGTTGGATCTTAAACTCATTAGGTTCACTACACAATCATGGTAAAACCTATTGTGCCCTATTTATTTTAATTAAAACACCACAGGTGTATTTCATGTATTTTTATTCAAGGATAAACCCAGACTGTATGAACAGAAAATGGAAAATATTAAAAAACTTGCATATTTCCACCATGATGCAAAGGATTTATTTGAATAATATTATGTTGCACTATCAATGTCCTTTTCCATATAAGCTTCCTCCAGTTTCCCAAGTTAACAATTAGATCCCTTCACTTTTCCCTCCTGCTGTTCTGATTGAAATTCCTCTCTATCCTGATGCATGTAGCCATACTCAACTGTTCCAGTACTATTATTTTAGTAGGTGAGTTAGCAGAATGGAAAAATCTAACACTACATTTTTCTCTCTAGAGCAAATCAGCCGACATCTGAGAACATAAAGTAGACAGTTAACTCCTAGAGTGGGACTTCAGTGAGGCTTCTGACTTGTTTGCTAAAAATTCACATTAAAAACTCCACAGCCAACAGGACTATAAGAATGTTGTTGAATCACAACCATTTAAGATCCTATTTAATTATGGAAACAAGTAGAAATTATTTTATATATATAAAATACATATAGTTTGTTTTAACATGATAGTGTGGTAACAGTATGAGATAATGCTGTTCATTTAAAAAGAAGTGTGTTACTACTCATTTAAAAGTCTTCTTTTGAAGACAATTATACACAAAAAATTGTAAAAGTGTATTCCAGACCATACTATTCTACTAATACTCTAGACTGTAACATTCCACACAATAATATTGTATTCTATACCACTACTGTCTCTTGATGAAATATGATTTGTCTTCGTAAGATTTCAGGGCTGAGAACTGTAAGACGCCAAATAAAAACTTGTACTTTTTTTTACAGTTCTGTGTATTTTATTCCAATTAGTAAGAGCTTCCAAGGAAAGCCCTAAGATGTCACTAACAGGAAAGACATTACCTACTTAATGAATTAACCAAATCCTTGTGTCTGCTCCAGTAATACTCGGCTTAAACACTATGTTACATTCGGATTAATTTCTTGCCAACACTGCAAAAGCATTTGTCTCCCTCTTGTCTCCATACAGATTTTAAATTTTTCAGTTATTTTCCCCAAACCCACTTTTTCAAATCTAAATGTCACACTTTTATACTAACAAGAAAGCAGCCTAGATACATTAGATATACCACTGGTTTTCATGCCATTCAAGAAATCAGTTATCTGTGCTTCATTACCAGACCATCAAAGCATGACTGGGGTGAAGGAATCTTCTCTAAAATTTACCTATAGCTTTGTTTGGGATGAAACCATTTGTCCTTCTTATAAAAACAAATTGGTTACTAACTAAACAAAACTTCTCTTCTAATAAAATTTAAGTAGAAGTTTCTCTGTTGAAGATTACTAGAAATGAGATTAGAGAATCCTTGACTCACATCCATTCCCATTAAATAAAATCTTCCCTTTCATTCTGTCTTGCTGACTCATCATGTAAAGATCTCTGTCACTTCAATAAACCTTTTTCATCATGTCCATGTCTATGACACTATCTGCTCAAGCCTTACAAAGTGCATGTTACTTATTAGAACTCAGGCCACTCCAACCAGTTAGGGTAATCCCTTGGAGGGATCCTGACTGGTGTAAACCTTTCAACAAGTAACTAAAGCAGAAGGCTCACAAGTAAGGGAAAGTAGTTTATCTGCTCTTCAGCTGTAGCTCCACTCACTGTTATAAGTATCCCTGTACTCAAAACCTGATATTGAAAGTAAAACCTTTCAGGGCACATTACTTGTGCCATGAAACACAAAGCCAAAAGACACAATTATTCCTGACAATCTGTGGAGTTAGTTGAATGATCAGATCCATAGAGAAAACAAGGGGCAGAGGCAGCGGGAACAAGATAATTAACAGGAAAAAAAAAAAGCAGTGGCAGAATACCAGGAAAAAATAGAAAGTCCAACCATTATTCAAATTTCACATGTCAACTGATAAGAAGGAAAATCCCACAGAGATGTTTGTGTATGTTTTATTGCCTTATTTCCCTCTCTCCCACCCTCCCAAAACGACTTGCCTACATATTCTAGGACACCTTAGGAGCTTTGCTTTGTATATTAAAATGGAATCTTTTTTTTTTTTTTTAAAGCCGAGGAAGAAATTTAAAAAAACAAGAGGCAAACAATACCAGCCACAAAGACAAAAACATAAAGAAATATCTTTCTCTTGCAGTACTAATTCTTCACAGAATTTAATTGCCACTGCATTTTAACTGCAGTTTAATGCTCCTCTGCCATCCACTGTCAACCAACAGACATGCCCAGATGGTGCTGAGAGCACTCTGAATCGGCAGGCTCTGCCATCCCTGTGCCCAGGTACAAGTGCCATCGGTCAGAGGACTGGTCTGCAGTGGGCTGCCGAGGCGGAGGCAGGTAGGTGACAGCTGTCTGCCCTCCCCAGTTCAGGGGTTTCTGCACCCACAGCTGTGCAGCAGCAGAGGCGGGACCGCTCGGAGCTCCTGCCACCCAGCACTGGCACCGCCTCAGCCTGGGCAGCAGTCCCCGCCAAAAGCAAGGGAACAGCCACAAAGCTGTGGAGTTTGGGTAGGCTAATTAACATACCTGCCAGTTTAGATTGGGAACACGCGATTCTATCTTATCTAAGTATGGCCAAACTGTTCAAGAAAAGGAAGAGAAAAATATTGACAGAAGAATATTTTTAAAATATCGTTAAATAACTTCACAAAGCACAGTTCTTTGTATTCTATTTTACAAGATGTTTAACTTAATAGTCTTATAGCACCACAAATTTTATGTGGTGCAGCTCTGCAACAGCCTGTACTTATAGCCATGTCTAGTTCCCGAGCATTTCTGTAGAAAATAGCATCCTGTCATCGGTCTGTATTTTCCTTGAAATTAATGAACCCTAGGACAGAGTAAGTATTATTCCCAACCCACAGCAGATGTTCCTTATCTTCAATCTGGAACACCAGACAGCACTTGTACACTTTTAAATGCCACTCAACAATCTGACAGCTGGCTCTATAGACCCCTTTAAAGCCACCAAAAAACTGGGTCTAATCCTAACTAGTATTAAATATGCTCAACAACTTAAAAGAAGCCCAGGATGCGCAGCAGCTTCCTGAGTCAGATGTCACAAGATTTAAATTAAACGATTTTGAATGCACATACAGACGAGTATTGTTAAATATCTGTTTGAAGGTTTCAAGGACCAATTCTACACAAGTGAAGTGAACAGTTGCTCTTTTCTTCTCAGGGAGTAAAAACAGGTTCCAAAATCTATTTTTCAGGATGTTAAATAGCAAGTGCCTGGAAGATTTCATACAAGGCAGTGATAAACTCTTCAGCTGTAAATCAGATGTCAAAATATATTAAGACAGAAAACTTAAAAAAAAAAACAGCAGAAACTCCTCACAACCTTCATTGATTTATTTTAGCAACAAAAAACATGCAAAATGTTCACAGCACAAATCAGATTTGAAAATAATGGACCAGAATTTGTGAAGTTTACACTGCCTGAATTCCCTCTGGAAGAGTAATAATGTATGTGGACATCATTCAACGAAACACTTCCATAGACTTTGGAAAGCAGAAGTATTAGCTGCTGCAGCCGTATAGGTCAGCAACATTCAGTTTACAGAAATTAACACTGCAATGCTGCATCACGCCATATCACAGTAATACAGTGAAATACAAATAGGTATGAAAATACGCCGTATCACTGCTCTTTCATAATGTATTTCAGAATTAAAGTTTGGGTACAGTGTATTGTGTAAAATTACTGAGATAAGAATTTTAATAACTGTAAGGCAAGATTAGGAACTGACTAACGAGAAACAGTTTATGCTAAAAGGGGTATTACTGCACAGAACGGAGGTTAAAAGTGAAGCTCCAAGGACTATCCTATTAAATATTTTCAGAAATGACTGCCACATATAGTAGGAAAATATCACTAAAATCTGCTGATGACCAACTGTCGCAAAAGAAGGGTCAAAATCTCTCAGGGAAAAAAAAGCTACCTTGAAAACTAAGATGATGGAAATTGGATTAAATGTACAGCCAGCCATCACCAGCTGTAAAGAACAGAATAGAAAAAAGTTATATTATCTGATCACAAGACAACAAAATAGTCATATAAGGCCATTGTATTAGTATAGGATAGGAATAATGACTCTGTGTACATCTTGTACAACACCAGGCAATAATGTTTAGGATACACAAACACAAACTGTAGCCGGTACAGTGAAAGGCTGCTAGGGTGATTTCTGAAACAGCAATGCTTGTACAAGAATAAATACATGCAAAGTCATCACAGTGACACTGGAAATTAGAAAAGTTAGCAAAGCATCAGAGGGCTATGACTCCTGAAAAGCCTTTTAATGGAGATAATGAGGAAGAAACAAACATCTAGTTTTCAGATTAAATCTGACATATTCCCAGAAAAGATTAAACAATCTGATGCCTGTGATAAGATGGGACTGGACTCCATGATCCAAGGATGCTTGTCCACTCCCCTGTTCCCATTTAAAAAAACAAAACAAAACAATCCAAACCTAAAGTACTTAAGTACTTAAGTAAGCACTTAAGTAAGAGATTATTTTCTAGATTATAATTTCTTTAAATATATTTTATACATACAACTCAACGACTTCACATACATATTTACCTGCAGGAGACAAAAATAATTCTTTGGAGGAGACGAAGAACATTAATAATAATTTAAAAATAATCTTAATTTTGGTGGGTTTTTTTGTAATAGTATGGCACAATAAAATGCATTTTAAACTTTTAACAGGACACATTTGCTGGAGAAAGAAGATGCACATCTATACATACATATTCTCAGCTTCAATCATGCCATTCAACAGAAGAAGATTACAGAAGGTCTAATGAGGGAGGAGAAAAAAATTGGGTGATCCCCAGGGTGTGGGCAGTGATTGAAATGTGCAATTGCGTTTTAAACATAATTAGCTCCCTAATTGCATAGCCAGGTTTAATTAATGCAATTACATGAGTAATTAATTACTATTCATTTTAAGAGTACTGTTTTCAATGTTTTGTTCTCTAATTTTAAGAATTAGACAGATCTCAATATGTAATAACTTTGAAAAGTTTCCATCTATATGCATTGAAAGGGCAAGAGAAGAAAAAACATCTTGTTGTACCTCATTAACAGTCAAGGTTACATCAACTGCAAATGGTAACTCTCAAAAAACAGGATTACATTTCTAGCTTGTAGACAGCTCTCCCTTCTTGTTTCTATGTTTTTCACCTTCAGTCATACCCAGCCCAAGAACTTCAGATTAGCTTGTGTGAGAAAGAAGCCTTGGGAACAGGTTACCTTGTTATGTTTCTGTCTACTCTGTTTCCATATACACTGCGTTTCCCTTAGCAACCAGCATGCTCCAAACAGTTTGTGATGTTGAATTTTATTTTGCCATTCCCTTCTAATCTACTTTCTCTCTATGAACCCTTTACAATCAGTTGTGCCCTCACGAGTTAACCCATTTAATGTACTGAATAAAATTCTTTAATTCTCTAAATTAAATGGGGTTTGGGAATAAACTCCAAACAAATCTACTATATATATTTTTTCAGAATTTCATGCTTTCATTCACCCTACGTTATATGGTGTAGATTTGATGCTTTTATGGTAACTGAACTTCCACGGGCATCAAGTAGCTCACTGGAGTACAGCTATGACCAAGAGACAGAATAGCACATTTTTCCTTTTCAGCATACCACTGAAAACAGCATTGCATTTGGTTTTAAGCCCACACACTCATAAACTTCACTGAACTATACAAAGAATTGGCTCTTTCTTTTATCCTAACTCCAGCACATCCAGACATTTTTGGCAGATTCATTAATCTGAGAGAAGTTGGTTTTCCTACCTTTCACTATGCTATGGAAGCTGCCAAATCAACAGTTTGGAGGTTTTACTCCTTAGAGAGCACGTTAAAGGAAATGTTGCTTTTAAGATCTTTCCAGTGTTAAATAAAAACTGCTGCAGGAACTTGCACACATCTTCTAGGAATGAGATACTAAATCTTTCTGCCCTGGTAGTTATCAGATAGTAAGTACTTCTTTTTCTAATCCTAAGCAGTTTGGCTTTATAGTGGTGGGTTGTTTTTTTTTCTTTTTTAAAGCTCATATTCTCTGGCCTGACAAGGTATTACAGCCAGCTAACCAGTCGCCGGTCTGCTCTCACTGCAAGTGTCTTCTTGGTGAAGCCATCTTCATTTGAATGAAGCAACAGTCCTGTTGCTCCTAATTTTGGGAAAAAAATGTCCTCTGAGGCAGGAACAAATTTTTCAGCAAAGACAGTTACTCCTTAAAACTGTAAATGAGATTAGCAGACTAGTTCTCTTCCGCACAAGAAAGGAAGAAAAAGGGACATTTCTCAGAAATCATCTGTCGCTTACCAGCCATGGCATTAAGAGTAAGGAGTCTGATGCTTTCACCAATATCCCAATCATGTTCTGACAAGCTGACATACATAAAAGATAAACACTGGTCACTATTGCTATGGATCTTTTTATCTACCAGACTCCCTACACTTTTTAGGTCTTTCGACAATTGGAACAGAGATGATTTGAGGCCAGAAAAATAGATAGAAACTTGAAGTACAAGAACGCATTACTTTATAATCTGATCAAATGAAGCTCAACAGATAGAAGAGACTGGCTTCTCAAAGCATGTATTACAAGCATGATCTGATTCAAGCACTTTCCCATAAATATCAGCTGGAAACGAATTAAAAGTTCCCAAAAGTCTGTTATTGTTCAAACATAGCAGTTTCTATAGTATATCTGCTTTAATAATAGAGGCACTCAGGTCAGTTACTTAAACACTGTGCAATAAATTCAGCCTAGACTCACTTCATAGGATTTTTTTTACCCGTGAACATCTCCTGATGGTCTGTCCCTTGATCCATGAAAAAAAAAGGTGTAGATCAGGTATGATCAGCTGCTTTAATGCTTTGCTGACAATAAAAGGAAGACACTTTACTTTGGCCACCTACACCTCCTGTTTCCTACATCTGACTACGTGCTCGTACCAATTCCCGTGCATAGGTTCTGGTATTTGTTAGATGCTTCAGGAAGCCAATTTGCTGTTCAGTCACTCAACGTCACTGAACCAGCACATCCTGCCTCACAAACACAACACCTCCACATTTTATATGAACTCCAACAAAAAACTGTCCATCCTATTATGATACTATTTGAAGAATAAATGCCTCATAAAGCTCTCCCCCTGCATTTACACAGAGGGGACAGACAAGGCAATGACAAATGGGAGACATCATAACTGCCTTGGCCTTTTTTCTTACACAAGGAAAGAACTTCTGCACAGCTTCTACCTGTTCCAACATAGTCAGAAATCTGTTTCTCAAAACATAATAGCATTCATTGCAATACTAAGGGCATGGGTCATCAGTGGACAAAACTTCCACTGCTACCTGAGATGAGAGTAACATGTGCATTGATTTCAGTACGTACATAATAACCTATGATTGCAATCTAAATCAACAAGTAAGAACCAAGAACAAGCCAGAAATGCAAAATTCCCCTTTTCCATCTCTCTGATGGGACAGGAAAATTCCCAACTGTCACACTGGGTGGGGACTTGCTTCTTGTGCTTTTAAGTGGCTGGGAACAACAGGGCTCTTACAGTACAAGCCAGATGCCAAGGAACGCTACAGCATACATATCTTTACAGTCATGAAAACGAAACTTACTGTACTTGAGTTCAGAGCACGCCCTGAATTTTGGGGAAATTTGAGGGATGCTACAGATACAAAGGTAACAGCGAATCCATGACAAACTACTGGAAATCTAGGAATGTGTGAGCTTCTAATAACTCCCTACCATGGCAGCTTAATTGTTTTTTGCAAACCTGAGAGGAAGACTGCTCTGTGAGTTTATGCAACTACTGCCAGACAACACAAAGAGAAGGAAAGGCAACTACCTGTTGGGAATGTGCATCTCCTCCAGACAGACAATGAAGGTAATCTCGGCATAAACCAACCTACTCTTTACAGAGCATAATGCTAGAGAAAACAAATTTTATAAAACTTTTGAAATAATTTTGAGTACACAACATCTTTCAAATATATATTTGAAAGCTTTCACATATTTGATAGTTTTATTTATCTCTCAGGTTTGTGTGATAAGAAATCTTAAATCCTCACACCTTTATTATTATTTTTGTATAAAACAGTCATAACTCACAATACATTTGGTTCGCTACTGAGTGCGGCACAGAAGATGACAATATAGATAAGCCACAAGAGTCACTTGCCTCTGCTTTCAAATATAATTAAATACTTAGTTGACATTACCACAGATAAAATTCTCACGTGCTTTGCCTTTTCTGATCCAAAAGCTAAAAAAGACACTATTCTTATTACATGCTGACAGACCACGGTATAGTACAAAACTTCCTTTCAGCAATTATGTCTTTTCATTATCTGTGACTGCTTCTCTCTTCACTGACTGAAGCTGAGCAACTGCATCTCTAAATTTTCAGAAACAAGGTGAAGAAGAAATGGCCAGAAGGAAGGCACAAGTGCAACTGAAGAAATAAAAAGCATCTTTCAGATCCTCAAGGCTTAAATTTTCTATGACTTAAAAAGGGGAGCACACTCCCCCCTCAAAACCTGTTTTCTTAAAATAGGAACTCGAGAACAGGGTCCCATACTACCAACTGCTTAAGAAACAGTCATGACACCAAAAAACACGCAAGTCTAACAACTGGCAGAGCAGTCTTTTAAAAAATAATGAAGTGCTGCCTAACATCCACAACAGCAGTAGGCAGGGATCATACACTTTCACAATCTATACATGATGTTGCACTACAGTATCCATCAGCACAAAAAAAACCCTAAAACTAGTTTTACAGGAAGATCAGAAATTGTTTCCTGATTATCACACGTTGATGTTTCCTTCTATGTATGTGTGATAAGTGGTACACTGTCTCTCAGCCAGTGCATGGGAAATGGAGGATATCCTCTGTTGGGAATAAACCCAGCAGGTTATTTTTCAGTTTGGAAGTGTTTAGGTTAAAAGTAGGAAGCTCACATTTCTGTTTGTCAAGATAAACAACTTTTTTCCTATGCTTGTAAATACTGTGAGATAGGTAATGTATCATTCACCAGACATTCTTTTCATATTGTTTGCAGAATTTTCTGTGTAAAGGATTAGACCGTTCTGGATGGAAAACACAGTTCTAAAAGATTGATATACCAAAATTCAGAATTAGCTTAAAGGCCAAAGATGCATTCAAGTGTCTATTAACACTTGGCAGACCCAAAGCACAACTGTAATATGCTACTTCATAACAACCCTGTTTTCCAGTCATTTCAGTTCTCAAAATGAGTAAAGTAAGGTTAAAACCAACATTTCCCTTTCTACATCATAACTACTATATTTTTATTTTACAACATTTTTTCCCAGGTAATGAAACGTTTTTCTACACTAAATATTGTTTCAGGATAGAAAAAGAAAAATCTCTTAGCACAATCCAGTTTCATGGCTTCCACAAAACTTCTCAGGTGAGGGTTGTATTGAAGATGATGAAACAAACACCTTCCAAAAAGTACAGACTCATCATATGATCTTCAAGAAGACAATCGAGGCAGCATTACTCCAGAATGACCTAACACTGGCAATCAGAATACCTGAAAACATCCTAAAAGAAATAAAAATCTCACGTGCTAATCCTAATCTGTTAGTGTCAAAATGCCAGCCACAAATATAAAAAGAACTGCTTCATTTGCACCATAGCTTTTACCATGCCGAAGCCAAAAGTCAGTTCAGAAGACATTGCTGTAACTCTAACAGGGCCCATAAACCACTTGAGTGACAGCTGACTATACAGAACATTGGTCTTAAGGGCATGAAGTACAAGGTGCAGACAGGTGTTTTTTCTCTAATTGTAGCCCCACCATAGAAAAACTCAAGAAAGAAAAAAAAGACACTTAGTAGATCCCAAAATAATGAAAGGATGAGAAAGGAAGTATTAGAGTGATAAAATTGTTCTGAAAGGCTATGACCATAGAGGTAAGTGTGGAGGGTGCCACACATGAGAAGCCTCCCGCCATCTTTTAAGGTGAAAAACGACAGACTGTAATGACAGATATCTGATGATCCTAACTCCTTGTACAAAACTAGTGAGAGCACTCTGTCACCAGACTGACAGAAAACAGTAACCTCCTTCAGATAAATGCTTTTTCTGTCTGTGAGTGAACTGAACACAACTCTTCAGTCAACTCAGTCCCATGTAGGTTTAGGAGCAGCTAACCTGGAAGTCTACAATCGAACCAAAGCACGTTCATCCTTAACTTACAATCCAGAACTGTTCCGAACCAGCATCAAGAAAGAAATAAAGGGGGTGAACTAAGGTATTAAAAAACTGCTTTCACTTGTATTTCCTTCATACAAGTTCCCTCTACAGATTTTTTTCATCAGATATCCAGTGCATTAAATGAAAACACATAAACTAGTAGAATTTGGTGCCTTAATCTGTGATTATGTAATTTCACGGTTAATTACTAAAGAAAAAGCATTTTTTTCTAAAACTTTTTTTCTAAATCTAAGGAAAAAAGATTTTTTTTTTAAGAATGAGCATTA
>VZTO01014405.1:126387-167599 GCA_013400615.1 Syrrhaptes paradoxus
TGACCAAGAAAAAAAAAAAAAAAAAAAAAAGAAAAAAAAAAAAAAAAAAAAAAAAAAAAAAAAAAAAAAAAAAAAAGGCACATTCTTAAGTAAGGTTGGCAGAAAAGACAAGATAAGTTTTAACTCGTTAGAAATCTCAAATTCACTTATCTACAATCTTGAATTTGAGCTCCTAATATGAATCAAAGTCCAAGTCGCTCTCTCTTCACTGCTACCTCTCTCTAAAATAAAGATAATAGCAGAGTGTGCAACATAGGCATTCTCTGGATTATGAATTTTGTCCTGTGCCATCCTAGTGGTTCTAATTTTTATTTTATCTTTTTCACTTCTGCTTTCTAAAAAGGAAGTAGGTGTCACATACTAGTTAAGAACTAAGCAACTCAAATCAAGCAGGGAAAACTAAGGGCAGTTGCAGTCTTAGGTATAACCAAAGCACATGTGCACATACAACCACCATTTTGTAAAATATTTTTACTCATAGGGTAGGATCTGCAAACTTTGGTTAAAAGTGACCCTCATTTTTGACTTCTAAACATAACACTATGGTATGCAGCAAATTTGAAAACAGTCACAAAAAGCATGCAAATCTGTGCACTGAGGAATCTACACTTAAAACCAAAGTACTCAATCTAAGGGAGGGCACAGTAAGTGCTATATCTAAACTGAGGAAAGATCAAATAGTTGTAAACACTTGTGAAAATTTGCAAACTTGCTGTAAAGAGATTCCTCCTAGCTCTAGAAAGCAAGCTCTAACTCAGCTGGGACTTAGCCAAGACAAAAGGCCAAAATTCCTATTCTTATGAAATTAAGCACTTCAGATATTTGAAAGGGTAAAAGAGGTCAACCACCCAACAGGCAGCGCAGCAGCTCCTAACTGCAGAGGCTCCGATTTGACACAGATGCAGAGGAAACAATGACACTGACTGACAAGTAACCATTGTTTCCTAGCTCTGTCATAAGGAGGAAAGTAGACCTAATCTGCACCACCTAAACAAAAACAACAACAACAAAAACAACAAAAAAAACTCCCAAACAAACCAAAAAAAACCCCCAAAAAACAACAAACCACAGCTTGGGTTACAAAAGCTTTCCGCTTTCCCTTTTGAACTTAATAAGGCATTAACAGAGAACAAACCTGAATTTGGATACAGGCAGACATCATTGATATCATATTCTGGTTCCATTGAGGTAAATATCTTCCCCTGAAATTGTAGGAAGAAAACATACTCTTAAGAACACAAACCAATAAAACTAAGTTCAGTAAATCTAAACATTAAGGACAGCCATTACAGAAATTAAGAAGTATGATGGAATAAAGATGGAACAGATTTTGCAACACAATAAAACATCATTTAAAGTATCTGAACACAACACAAGGAATTAAATATTGTCTTTTGTCTCTGATCCGATCTCTTAAATGGGAGTGTAGCCTACTGGTTACTGAAGACAGAGCAACGTACAGTCATACCTCTAATTTCTCAGCTCATACTTCTGTGTTGAAAATGTACGTGTCAGATGTATTTTATTTTATTTTTTTTCAAGGGGGGGTGTGGGTGGACAAAGTCTGTAAGTTCTTGGCACACTGTCAGCGTAACCCTCATTTTGTTCCACTATGGCTGTGGCAGTTTTAAATAATTTTATTCTGCTAAGTATCATTAGCTGAAGTGATAGATTGGGAGTGAAATTTGACCCTAGAGCTTGGTTCCTCCACCCTGCTCATGTCTACATAGAATGAAATATAGCTCAGTACTTTATCTGTAATTTATAAACTCAGTATTAAAGAGGTCTAAACATAAAATAAAAGTAATAAAAGCATCCAGTGGTATGTAGCTTCAATCAGAATTTAAGTTATAAAGGTTATTTAAGAAAGAGGTAAAAGCAGGAAACAACAGTCTCAAAAAAAAAAAAAAAAAAAAANAAAAAACCAAAACCTGGAACAGAGTCTGAAAAACCCAGACAAAATACAGGTGCTCTTATAAGCCAACACACAAGACAGCCAGTAAAGGAAGAGTCTCTAAGAACTGGGCCACAGAATCTGAAGCATGAGAGTACATGCCTACACGGTTCTAAATGAGGGACAGGAACAGAGCAAATTTTCATCCTATTCCTCTTTTTTCTTTCCCTGCAGCAATCCCACCTACCTCTCTGGGTCCTTCCTTTCCCTCCCAGTTACATGCTGTTACTCCACCCACCTCTGGTCTCTCCCCGATGATTAATAGGAGTCCTCCCCCACCCCGGTCTTAGCAGACAAAAGCCTCATGCTCCCCACCCCAAGGCACGTCTCAGCATGGGGCTATTCTGGTATCAAAGCCATATGCTCTCCACCCGGCAGTCTGCCTCTGCAGTTGGTTCCCAGCCAGAGATAGTCAGGAACCAACATCTGGGAGACGTGGAGCCAGCTGGAACATACTCTAGGATAGAGTCCAAAGCTATCTCTGCCTTCCAGCAGTAAGAAACCCTCCCTTTTCCCACTGCAGAGGCCACCTGACAAACCTTTCAGTGTTTCATCCTCAAAGAGGGAAATATATATATACCTAGGAAACATGGAGAGAGGCCACTGCAGATGTTTTAAATAATAACCAATAATTTATTTGCTCTTTTAAACAATAAAAAGTAACTGCAGAGGAGCTTACAAAAAACCACTTGTGATCACAGAAAAAAATAAAAGGGGCTGTTGAAAGTTCATGAAGAAGCACAACAATAGAGAAACGACTGCCTGAAATAGAAAAAAATGCCTCTAATGTAACTGCTCAATACATTTCATTATAAAGCTAGAAAAGCATAGATGGAGAATGGAGAAGAAATACAATGAATAAAGATAGCCCCTCATAATGAACCAAGCTACAGTAGTATTACTATGAACCTATGGGTAACATATTTTGTGTGAGNCAGAAAAAAAAAACCAAAAAACTAAGACTAGACCTTTATACCTGACAGGCTGTTGAATAACTTCCAAGATGTTTTTTAGTCAGACAGGACAAAATGCACATAAATTAGGACACATTAAAACTCCAACTTCCTACAACAAATTTCAGCTTTATTATTCAACTGCATGGCGGGGGGGGCTGGTATTGGATGAAAAAAATTTTTAAAAAANGTTCCCAGCCAGAGATAGTCAGGAACCAACATCTGGGAGACGTGGAGCCAGCTGGAACATACTCTAGGATAGAGTCCAAAGCTATCTCTGCCTTCCAGCAGTAAGAAACCCTCCCTTTTCCCACTGCAGAGGCCACCTGACAAACCTTTCAGTGTTTCATCCTCAAAGAGGGAAATATATATATACCTAGGAAACATGGAGAGAGGCCACTGCAGATGTTTTAAATAATAACCAATAATTTATTTGCTCTTTTAAACAATAAAAAGTAACTGCAGAGGAGCTTACAAAAAACCACTTGTGATCACAGAAAAAAATAAAAGGGGCTGTTGAAAGTTCATGAAGAAGCACAACAATAGAGAAACGACTGCCTGAAATAGAAAAAAATGCCTCTAATGTAACTGCTCAATACATTTCATTATAAAGCTAGAAAAGCATAGATGGAGAATGGAGAAGAAATACAATGAATAAAGATAGCCCCTCATAATGAACCAAGCTACAGTAGTATTACTATGAACCTATGGGTAACATATTTTGTGTGAGCTGCATAGATGGAAAGAGAAGAAAAAGAACAAAATATAATGAAAGAAAGTGTTATGAAAAGTAGAGATTTCAACTTCACACAGAGGTACAAAAGGCTGGGATTAAGACGTTGCCTACTGCAACATAAACCTCTAATACACATTGTTATTTGGATCCAGGCATAGTATTTGCTTCAATATCAAAACAGGTTTTTGTGAAAATAAGCAGCCCCTGATTTTAATAGGTCATGAACTAACTGATCTAACTGTGTTCAAGCACACTGTGAGGAATACACAAACCAGGGACCAGGGCAATGGCTACGATACTACNATCTAAATGCCTCAACATAAAAACACTCACCGTATCTTTGTTCCACATTTTTATGATTCGAGAATCTGCAGAGATAATTAAATCCAACTGATGCTGAAACTGAATTGACTTAATAGGCAGGCCATAGTGGTGATCTTTGACTATTAATGGATTACTAGACCGGAGATCATATAATAAAACCTTGAAGAATAAGAGACAGATTAAACTTGCAATATTGTCAGATCAAGAGGAAGTCACACACACACCAGATCTTCACTAAAGATTTAACTAAACTTGAGATTTTTTACTTAAATACATGGAAAGGATTTACGTAAAAGACATAATTTTAAATTCTTATTAAGTGAACCCAGCTTATTCTGTCAATATTTTAACCTCAGAGTGCTTCAGTCTAGAAAAACTGAGAGCAAATTTAAGAGCTCACCAACTTCCTAAAGCATTTTCCTAAAGCCTTTTCCTTCCTAAAGCCTTGCTTCCTAAAGCATTTCTATTGAAAAGATGAACCATTTTCAAGGCTTAGTATTTCTTAATTACTAATATTTCACATTCAGATTTTTGTCATGTTCTTACAAGATTTAGATTTTTCTGACTCCCTTCCACATTCAGTGAGTATCACTTTCACTCAGTGAAACACCACAAAAAGAAATTTTTTATTTTAAGGGAAGAAGGGAATACAGGCCCTGTCTTCCAGAAATCGGCATTTTAATCTACAAAGTTTCCTATGGAACTTGAGAAAGACCTCAGATCTTTCACGCACACAGTGTAACTAGTAATAATTTTTGTGAAAAAATACTACTAGTTTGTTTAATAAAAAAATATAATCTCCAACAAAACTTGCTTGGCACGTGTGCTAACGTTATCACAAATACCACTCTTGCACACATACCTGCTGTTGAACAAACTACAGTTTTCTAAACCCATCAAAAGACTGATGAAGACAGAAAAAAATCCCCATACTTTGCTTTACAAATACGATAGTAACAATGAATAAATCAATCAAAATGACCCCTCATAGAAAGGTAAGACACTAAAAACAACAGCTGAAAGACAATCACTTCTGCTTCTTTAGCCACCATCAAGACAAGGGAGAGCACATATATGGCACTGAGATGGTATCAATGGAGTCTCAAAAAGTAGCAACTTCCCTGCATACTTGACTCTTTCATTACAAGAAAATCGCAGAATTTGAAGTTACAGAGTAGGCAGGTTGTACCATTTTAAGCTACAATATTCTGAAGAGCTATACCATCTGACAAAATTAATTTGCAGTTTGACTATTACTACTCTAGACATGTAATTTATGCTCTGACAAATACTTCTATTAATATATATTTACATTACAATAAGTGCACTTAATGTATGATAGATCTGGACTGGCAATTGCAAGAACAGGATCTCCTACAAACTGTTGTTGATGAAGTTAAGTCTACCTGCCCAGTAGATGTTCCAACAGCCATATTCAAAGCTCCATCAAATTTCAGAGCCGAAATGGATGGTAAACCCTCTATCCTGCAAAGCACAACACTTATAGTTATACATTCTTTCAATACAGGCTACATGTAATTTTTTAAATGTTAAAAATTGCTAGGATAATTAATGTAAATTAATTTAAAGATATCACTCAGAAATACTACTTCAGAAAGCTGTATTGTTTACATTCACAACTTGTGGTCGTATAGAAAATTAGCCACTACTACTGAGAACAGTAACTAAGAGACTGCTTTATGACTAAGAAATCCCTTTATTCAAACTAGCAATAAGAAGACCATGGGCAAGTCATTTTAATGCACGGTCAGATTGTTTCTAAAAGCAAAACTTCTGAAAAAACAGAAGAACACGTTTTGAAAAGGTAGTCTTTACTCACTCTGTGTCTGCTGTCACGCTGCTTAAAGCACAGTCCAACACCCCGACTCGATTTCTAGTTCTAGGATCCCAGCATTCCACTCTACCCTAAACAGTTTAGAAAATACATTTCAACTTATGCAACAGATGTCTGGTATTGTGAAAATGTTTAAATAAAATTAATTATTTGTAGATGAAATAATTCATAATCACATTTACTAGGTTGACATAGGTTGTTCTAATAGTGGCAGGCAAGCAATGTGATCTGAATGAGACTTATTAACAAAAAATTTCCAAGGATTACTAGGGTACACATGCTAGCTAATTTCTACAGGTGGCTATACTGTAAAGCAATATAATGCTATTTTCTCTCTCATCTGCAAAATCTCAAGCATCTCAGCAACAAAGGCAAATCAGGAATTATACCTGCACGATGTTCTAAAAAAGTAATCTTGTTTAATAGATCTATACTTAACATACCAAATAAGATCAAATTAATTAATTAGGTTCCTGTCAAGATTTCTTCTTATCCTCATACAAATATAAAAAAGAAACAAACACCACTGTCCTTTTTATAAAAGGAATGCAAACATTTACCTCAGCTGTCCCCATGGCAAACAAGAAGTGTACAGGATTTATGTCACAGACATTACTCTCTCTAAAACAGAAAAAGGAGCAAGTTTAATGACCTCAGAACAATTTAACAGAACAACTAAAAGGATTTCTGTAATCACGTACACTATTGCTTCGCCTGGAAAAGCAAAAGCTGGGGGCAGGAAAAGATGGTCACCTAATAGCAGCTTCCCATACTTAAGAGGAACCAAGAATTTTGAGCCATCAGAGACAGTGCTGTGACTTGAAACACGTAAGGTTCCAACTGGATATAAGGATAATATTTTTACACTATACAGATAAGTAAGCACTGGAATGGGCTGCACATAAAAGCTGTGGAATTTCCATCCTTGGAGACTTCAAGACCACCTGGGAAAATTCATCTGAACTCAGTGTGATCAGGCCTTGCGCAGGAGTCTGGGCTCTGAGGTTCTTTCCAACCTGAACGATTCTGTATTTCTCTGCCCATACCCACCAGCTACCACCAAGCCTTGCCATATCAGTCTGCTCCACTACATTCTTAAACAACTCAACTATGTCAAAAGATGCTCCTGATTACTTATCTTCCAAAGCTTAAATCTCAGACATATTCTGATGAACAGCCTGGCTTCCTTTCTGTCCCTCAAGTATCTTATTTCTCAACAGGGCACCCAGAAGCCCAGTATTTCTCCAACAATTCTTCCAAAGTACTAATACTTCTCTTTACACTGCTCATGCTGGCACCCTCCACCTCTAATTCTGCAATTTGCCAATTCCCCTACCTCAAAACCTTCTCACAAATTCAAGTCTCATCTCCATAATTCAGATTTTACACTACACCCTTAGCTCTCCTGCTCCAGGATTTTCCCATTGGGTTTTTTGTCTTTTTTTTTTCCCTACTGCTCAGCTTCTGTAATTATGCCTGCCCAAATACTCCTTCATCCATTACACTATCCTACCCACTGAGCACCAGCTGTTGCCCACCAACTAGCTGCTTTATCTAGTCAAGTCTGTTCTTCTCATCTGCTCCCCACATAAAAGAAGCCCAGCTCCTGCTCTTGTAGGGTTTTCAAAATAATCAGACACATGCTGGAGATATAAAAATTCTCTTTGGGCTACTCCAAGAGCAGAAGGACAAAGACATGCCTGGGAAAGTACACACCCTGTGGGTAGATCTCTATATGATGGCTAAATTGAGCAATAATGGCAAAGTTTTAATGAAATGCTCTTAAGATCAAGTTATATAATACCTACTATATGTCTGTATTAAGTAATTTTAAAATATCCACAAAAGAAAACTCAATTAAAACATAAAAACTAGAACAAAGAATTACAGAACATAAAATAAAATGAGGCTCAGACTCAGCATATGTTCCCTTTCAACTCTACAATGCATTTGGGCAGTATTCAGATACAGTACTGACAGCGAGCATGCTAGTAGTTTGCTTCCACCTGGTGGAAAGAAGACAGATAGATGTCATGCATTACAGATAACTTACGAAGCGTCAGTTTGCAGTGAGTTGAGAAACCTTCCTTGTTCCAGATTTAACCTGTATACTTCAGAACTACAAAGAAAAAATCTCAAATTACTCCTTTCTCTTACAAATACTGCAAAATACTCTCATAAGTTAGGAGTTACACAGATTCTTGCTGACAGCCTAATTTTACCAAATATACACTTTCCAGACTTCACATTCTAAAATATAAGACACGTGTCCTTCAGTGTTAAAAATACAGAGAAAAATGTGTATGTTCACCAAAGATACTTATTACACTGCAGTATCCTACCAATTACTCTTTTCGCAGGGAAAAGATGCATTAATTCATTTCTTAAGATCTTTTAATTTCTTGTGATTTATGTTACATCTTGATTTGCTACTTATTTTGTTTGAAACCCTGAATACCTCATTTTATTTTCACTATGTCTTCTCACAAACTCAATTTTATGTGATTTGACTTACACTTTAACCCCAACTAGGACAGAAAAAGTTATTTACCTTTCTTTACTTAGATGCTAATCACTTTTCAAAACAGTACACTGATTTGCAATTGTTACAACTTGGCAAATACATGATGTACCTCGTTTAAGAACCAAAGAAAAAAAAAAAGTCTTAGTACAGGAAGCTGAATTAATTTTAGTCTTCCTACTTTTTCCACTCTTCACAGTCTCTATTATTAATTTGGAAGGAATTGCCACTTCTTCCAGTTTTTAACTTTTCTGGTATTTTAATGTTCATCTTAGTCTTGGAAAACATTGCTAACAGAAGTGAAACAAAACAATTCACTTAATCAATACCTTGCTCCTACAAAATACAGGTCACACGATGGATAGTGATAAGAGAAATCTCTACCAAATTTTGGTATTCTTGTCCTGTAGTAATGGCCGTGTTGTGAATGAAACTCCACAAATCTGCCACACTGCAAGAAGACAATCTGAAAATAAAATAGAAAGCACTGAAATACACAAAAGCAGATGACAATCTCCTCAACTTGTCTTTCAATTTTTTTTTCAAGTTCACACAGTTTTATCACAAGTCATTTAAAGCATTTCTACTAAAATGATAGAATCGACTAGTGCTTCATCATTCTCACTAGCCACAGCAAAGATCTTTATTAATAACCATTAAATAAATATTCACAAGAGTATATGTGACAACCTGAAAGTGACTCTGCAACCAGAAGCAGTATAGTCATCTTGATGTTGTGGCACATAGAGATTAACATCTGTACTTCTTTCAGACACCCAGAGTTAGTAATTTCTTCCAGGAACAATGCCATGGGGACACCAGTATGTTCATAGGTACTAAGAACAGATACTATATACATCCTGGCCAATGGCAGTGTTCCAATAAATAACACCAACAACCTTTATGCATTTTTTTGTTGTTTGCCAACTGAATCATCACATTGTTTCTGAAACTTAGACAAACATCTCAGTCCTGGAAGAGTCCAGGGAGGCATTACTAGAAGGCTAGATCTGTGCTAGTAAATAAAATAGGCCAGAACCTGCCCCTGTAGTCCTGATGGCAAGTTAACATAGCACAGCTCGTATCCATATGAAGGAATTCTTCCCAATCCAGAGACAATAACATCCACACCATCCCTTACACCCACACTGTGCCTCAAACCATGCCCAGGCACTGAGTGATGGAGGAACAGTTGGCCTGGCCCAAACTCATACCACAGTGCATGCAAACAATTAAATGATACAGCTAATCACAGGCTGACTCTTGACTCTGACCCTCATCCCTATTTAGCATAGACTAGAAAAGTGATAATTTATGTTAGAATATTTATAGTCCATGCATCTTCTAGAAGCAGTAGACAAGGAAGATTTTAAATCTCCTACTGTTGGACTACATTATCAGCAATGCAAGAATTCCACCCTTACAAGACATGGAGAAAGTATTGACCTATGCTAGTACTTCATGCCTATTTATCAGTCCCCCTTATTTTAGGATTTCTGATACCAGAAAAAGCCCATGTTTTAGCTTCTATTCATGGACTCACTCACCTTGGTCCAAGACCAAGTAGAGTATAATCTTTCAGAAGTGTAACTAAAATTTCATACAAGATTACAGATCCAGCTGCACAGCTGATGTTATACAATGATGTTTTTCATATACATCCAAATCAATCCTTTGTATGCCTAATGCCTTCAGGCATTTAACTGGAGGTTTACAACAAGCAAAGCTTGCTGGAAGCAATGCCCAGATCACATCTTTTCTCCATCATCATCGCAAAAGAAGAAAAGTCTGCATCTTCATGCAGTATAGAAGCGAAATAAACTGTAAGAACAAAAAAATTAAACCATATTTAATTTTAACATACCAGTATCACATTCTCTTAGTTCACTACCAGTAAAAAAATCCAAAACCTGTTACCAGGAAGAGAGAATATGCAGTTTGCTTTCAATGAGAAAAGTGAATTTTCCTTTCACCCACTCTACCTCCAAAAGATGTTATAAAGTTTTTGATAGCTGCCAAAAGCAACTAAAGATTCTGCTAATGATTGCCTTACCTCTAATAATTTTCTATTTTAAGATAAATTTCTACAATATTGGGCTTGAAGATATTTGTGTCCTCTTTCATTAGCAATGGATACAACTCACTGTAAATCATGTTTGCCTTTCCTTCATACTAAATCAATTTCGGTCACTACAACCTCAGGGTAGCAAAAGCATAGCCACCAGTGTGTGGCAAAAATGCCAAGTGGAAATACATGTCTTTTTCCAAAAAGCTGTGGAAAAAAAAGATATGATTCTTTCCTAAGTCTGAAACTTAGTCCAAGACTAAAACTTCTACGTCTAAAACTTAAGAGAGCCAAGAACTGTAACTGGCCTTATGGATACCAATATGAATGAAAGCAAACAGTGTGCTCTCACTGTGAAAATGAAAATAAGCCTCAAAAGGCTATGAGGATATATGACCTATGAGGATAGCGGGAGCAGACTGGGAAGAAGATGTTTTCCCTACTCTACTAAAGCATGAGTCAATGTGTCTAGTGTTGGGCCTTCCAATGCAAAAGGGATGTTGAGAGCATCTACGAAGACAGACAACAGACAGAACACAAAGCATACCAAGAAAGGTTGGAAGAATCTTAGCTTGTTTAGTCAGGCAAAGAGCACCCTGTAGGACAACTTAATAGCAGCCAGCAACTGAAGTGCAGTTACAAAACTGACAAGAGTCAAACTCTTTGCAGTAGCAACAGTGAAAATTTCAGATTTTCCTGGGCAGGTTGGACAGGAAGGAAAAATTCATTATGATGAGGTAGCACAGCACTGCAACAACTTATTTGTGAATTAGTGTGAATTTGTGGAACCTCCATGCTTGCAGTTTTTGACAGTCCTGTTCAAGCATTAAATGACATCTGAAGATCCCTTTCCAATCAGTATTTTTATGATTCTAAGCATTTCAAGTGTAATTTCTCAAATGTTATTCCCTCTTTCTAACATGTTCAAAACATTATGACAGCTACCTGAAATTAGTTTTATTTCTAATGATTTGGTAAGTTTTAGGAAAATAAAATTGAAAATTAGCTTGTATTATGTTGTGAAAGTAGGGTTACAGTCTGAAATATATAGTACCAATTTCAGTTGAAAATATGCACAAGCCTTACTGTTCATAATCAGTCAGAAACATATTTTCAAATGTAATGTGTTCCTCAGTCTCTGAAATAACTGTTTGGTCTGTACAACCAGAAACATTTTCCCATAGACAGCCAAGTGGGAGGCCATTGTACCGATCAGTTGCTTTCCTCTGCTACTGATTTCAGGCACATTCTTAGAAATGTCACAGGGAAAAAAAAATACTACTAATACTAATATTTGAAAATATAAAGCTAGAAGGTTAGATTATAGCATCTCTGATCAAATGGAAATACTTATTAAAACTAACCTGTACTGTAAATGATAAGGTCTTTTCTCAGAAAAAAAGTATTAAAATGAACACTTAACAAAAAAACCACTTGTCCTAATGAAATCAGCAAAGTTACATGCTTAAATTTCATATTTAATTTGCAACATAATACCTTGATGAATCAGTAAAGCAAAGTTTACAGAAATAGGTAGCATCTTTCATTACACCAGCTGCTGCAGCTGAAGAAAATAGCCAGGTGTTAAACAGAATTAGAGGCAGTAACCGTATTGGGCTTGTAACAGGGCTGATGGTCCTAAGAACTCAACTGTTTCATCCAGGTACCGCACTTAATNCATATGCTTATAATCTTCATGGCTACAGCAACCCTGACAAACCAGGCTATTAACTTACCTATAACTATCCCACCTCTCAAAAATGGTGTATCTGTGTATCACTTGTCACAAGGGATCATGACTAAATGTTATCCTAGAAAGAATAACTAATTCCATTTTTCACATCTTTTTTTGTAGGATAGATCACTATTTGGAGTTTTTGTCTACTACAGACAAAAGACTTTAAAAGTGGTAAGGCAAATTATAATACAAAGAGACAAAGAAAACAAACATTTTGAAGGTACAAAAATGTTTATCCTGTTTGCTTTTTTAAAAAAAAACTTTTCTGTTCCAAAAGTTGTGCTGATTGACTGTCTTTACTATATATGAAAATGCATTTTAATACACATATTAAACATTTTTTTCCATTTACACATTGAAAACATTAAACATACCTTTGAGTAATCATCTGATAAAATCTCAAATGTAACCACTAGAGGAGAGAGCAAGAGAATTTTAGGTCAACTAAGTAAGTACATTTATTTGCAAACATTGGCATAAATCCCGAAAACATTTACACTCAGGCTAACCTTTAGTCATATAAGTATTCCCCACAGGTGTCAATGCATAATGCAGGCACTGTGATAACATCTTTAATTATATAACTTTATTTGCAAAATAATAAGTAGTTTTCTAAAACTTTAGAAACATATGAAGCATCTTGTAATCTTTTTATCGTTCTTGTATACTTGACATGTTCCTCAACACAAGGCTCGGGGAAGCTCTAATCAAATGGTTTTCAGTGACTGTGTGGTCCATGGACCTTTGGTAATCCATCAAAGATGACAAAAAATGACACGAGTTCAGACATACTACACACAAACCTGTACATGCAATCCTTCTAAGGTGTCAGCACTTCCACGGAAAAAGTTTTAAGGCTCAAAAAAACCACAAATCTGAAAGCTACTATCCATGCTGAACATTACAACGTATTGAACTTTGCCTAGTTTTAAATGAGCTGGGTTGGGAACATTAGGGAGTAGCTGCTCCAGCTAAATTGGTTCCATTTAAATGAGGTAGCTCATTTAAACTTACCTGAAGTGACTCTATGCTACATTTCAAATTAAACATACTTCTGCAGTCTAGTAAGATGCCAGTTCAAAAAAAAAAATAAATTACTTTAAGCTCTAATTACCAGCAAGCATTTACTATCACAGTGACTCCTACTCTTTTAAAGCAGGTCTCACTCTTGCTGCACCTTCCCTCTCCCCAGCTTCTCTGAACACTTACCACCTCCCTTCTTACAACAGCACTGTCCATTCACCCTGTGTGACTCCCTGGAGTCCTGAGGCACAGGGTAAAGAAACACCACCATGCTCTGCTCCCCTTTTCCTGACATAATCCAGTAGCTCTCAAATTTTATTTTTCACATCACTTTCACACACATCACAGTTAAACTAGTTTCATTATTCCATGATTTAGGACTTCTGCCACTCTATGCTCATCCCCTCATTGCTTTGGTCACTCCTGTATCAGAGTTTTCAGCCATCAGTCTCCTAACATCCCAGTCTTCTAACAAAAAAAACAAAACAACAAAAAAAACCCCCCACCAAACCCAAACTTCATTCCCCAAATCTATGCACCCTAAAACTCAGAGCCACAACAGCTCTAACCTCCTCCCCTCCTCTAACTGCCTGCAGATTCTCCTTTTCACACTGTCTAAATGGCTCCTTGCTTTCCTCACCATAGTTGTTCTCCCTCCAAATTAGTAGCAAACAAAGTGTAATTAGGGCCTTGGCCATGCTACCATCTACCCCTAAGTACCCTGTTTCCAAGAAAACAAACAAACAAACAAAAAAAACCCAAACAAACCCACTCTCAGGGAATTCTCTTTACCCTGTAACTCATGGACTGAGCTTGGGCTCCCATGACAAAACAGTGAGAACTCATTTCAGTAATGATAGTGCAACCACAGTACATTTTCCTCACTTACTGCTTTGCAGAAGAGGAAAGAATGGAGATCTGGCCGATATCCAGCCATCGTACTCACACAGCATTCCCCAAAGAGATCGCAGCCTTCAGCCACATTCACCCTCTGAGCTCTGTGCTTACTGACTCAAGGTAAATCTTACACTCTTCATGCCACTCCAACAGAGGAAAGAACTTCAAATAAGATGTGAAAAACACAGAGATAAAGACTAGGTGATGTTTCACTCTAGATTCTTGTGTTACCTCAAAGTACACTCTGTCACCTCAGCACAGGGAAGGGAATTTCTACTTGAGTTCAACCTGAATTATACATGAAATATATCTTGTACTACCAGTCATAGCTTATACTAACCTTCAGAATCTAAGCATCTTTCAAATTTCTGGGATAACTGATAGGTATCAAAACAGCGGATCCTTGGCTTATAAGTTCCTGAAAGAAAAATTTGATCTTTAGTAAAAAAAAAATTAAACAATAAAATATCATTAAAGCTTTTTTTTTTTTTTAATATAATGTCTTGCATATATAGGCTTTACTGTATTTCAACTATCTTACCAAAGCCTCTGTGACTGAAAAAACATGCCTCTTAGAGATATAACCTTACGGCCTGTTTTTTGTCTTTGGTGCCTAAGTACCCTACCTGTATGTAGGTTCTTCTGATTACTGGGTACATCATACAGAATTTAATAATACCTTCCAGTAAGTCTGAAAGACCAATCTACTAAAGTATTCATGTCTGGATCCTACTTTGACAGTTAAAAAATGTAGCATTCTCCACCCCACTTTAAAAAACACAATGACGTTCAGAAGTACTTATTGACACACAATAAGTAAGAACTTAAGGTTTTAACTGTATTATAAATGCCCCACAGCAGGGGGTTTGGACTAGATGATCTCAAAAGTTCCTTCCAACCCAAACCATTCTATGATTCTAAGAACATCTGTATTCTAAAAACAACTGTTTCACAGTATCAGTTTCAAGACAGCCACTCTATCACATCTTAGGAATAAGCTTCCAAAACTCTGTTCAATGCTACGTTTAAAAATGAACTCTCTTCAATTCTACCTGAAATACTAAGCCATTCTGCAATAAAGATTTTCTAGCACTTCCGGCCTCTGCTAGAGAGATACTTTGTTAACTCACCAACTGCCATAATATACTGTCCATCTCTTGATACTTTAATCTTTGTACTAACTGTGGGCATTTCAAAGTCTTGAATAAGTTCAATTCTTCTACGGATATCTGTGAAGAAAAAAAAATTAAAGGAAGCAGTATTGTATCAGCCAAAAAAGCTAATGGTTTCTTATGGAGGCGTGTTGAGCTAATTGAATGTAAGAAATATCTTTTAAGATCTTTAAGATGTTTTAGAATGTATTCCATCCTCCTGTTAACTCTATGCATTGTTAGTTTGTTGAGGTTTTTATACAATGCTTCTTATGGCATGTAAATAGCTACATTTTATTTTGAATAACAAGTTTAGGATAAAATGAAGATGTTCGTGCACTCTAAGAGGAGAATAATACACTTAAAAGAGCTTATAGGTGAACTTTATCATAAGCTATACGTGGAATTGATCTGTCACATTTCTCCACAATCTACAACCCCAATATGCCTGAAATCTAAAGCAAGATTGGTAATGTTCTGTTTATATAAAGCTATACAGAAAGTTGAAGTATGGCCTTCTAACTGTAACTATTGATAGCTTTAATTTTGTAGTTTCTAAAATATGAGCTACACATAACTTCCTTCTATCAGTTAGTAAAGCGTCTCTTTCTGGATTTGCTTGTTGTGTATGTGCAGCTCAGCATCACCAAGAACCCTGTGACAGGAAAACTCACCCACATCTTTCTTCTGTAAAGCTCTTTTCTTCCTGTCTGACAGCCACTGTAAGAGAATATATAAATCAGTCTCGAGCTCCTTACTCATAAAGGAACCAGAGGATCACTTAAAGTGTATCCAATTTGAAAGTATAAGACATTCAGGCCGTTAATTCTTTTTTTCTTTATTATTTGAAAACTTCCACTGGTAAGTTTAACCATTGCACACCAACACAACTCAGAAATCAGGGGTTTTAATGTCTGTGGAGTAACACATTCAAACTGCATTTGTAGTTTAACAAATGCTGGTTTTAACTAACGATCCCCACCCTCCGCGGGGGTGTGCACGGACAAGGGGCAGCCCGGCGAGCCGCTCCGGCCCGGGCTGGAGCTCAGGCCCAAGGCTTTACAACAGGCGTGTAAAGCCTCCTGCTGCGGGCACCGGCGAGCGGCCCCCAGCCCAGCCCAGGCAGGCTGGCGGCCGGGGCCCGGCTGCAGGAGAGGCCGGGCTGGGCCGGCAGCGCGTCCCCTCGCCCCGCTCGGCAGCTCCCCCCTCACCCCCCGCCGCTCCCTCACCTCCGGGAGGCTCCTGCCGGCGCTGAGGCTGTAGATCTTCACCTCGTTGAGACTGGAGACCTGCATGGCCACGGACTGCCCGCCCCTTCCCGGGCGGTGGGGAAGCGGAAGGCGCCTCACTTCCGTCCCGCTGCTGCTTCCGCCCGGCCGCGGCGGTAGTGGCTCTGCCCTTCTCCCAGGGAAGAGGGAAATCCCCCTGGTACGGCAGGGTGCGAACCCGTGGGGAAGCACAGGGCCTGTGGCTCTGCTCCTTGGTGGGCAAGGCCCCGTCTTGTAACACCCCCACAGCGACCGGGCGGCCTCCCGCAGGGGTCGGGAAGGCAGGAGCTGGTGTTCCGGGCTGGGTGGAGGAGGTGAAGCTTCTCACCCTGCGGGAGACCCGTGTCTGTTATCTATGGAAAACAATTAATCCAGGAGTGGGTTGATCAGAACCTTGCCAGCAAATGTCGAAAGACACGTTTATTGCTTTGTAGCATCACCATGTAACCAAGAGCGGACACACGAAATTCTGACCGTTCCTGCGCTAGCGTGTAAGAGCCCCTATCAGTGACAAGGGCTGGAATAGTGTATCGCCCATCTATGTACTCTTCAATAAAAATCACAGATAAATTCTTTTCACAACAATACCTTAACTGCAGTACAAGAAGCAAACTGGAGCTGTTTCAAATCAGTCTCATGTATGGTATTCCCTGGATGACGTATTTCAACAGCGATGACACCAACATCACGACTGGAAAGGGCTCTCTTCTCGTTCATATGAGAGGGAGTTATAGCTGAGATTCATGAGAGATCAACAGACTTAAATATAAGTGTTTACGTAAGTGCTAGACATCCAAGCTCCCATTTCAGAGAGCTAAGGCTTCACTTGCTTAAATGTAGGTTGTCTAGTGGCATTTGAGATGCTGTACAGTATCCAGGACACCTGAATGGGGCTGACACATGAAAACCCATGCCCTTGTGCAAAACCCATGTGCAAGGATATCTCAAGTGGCACTAGAAGCTCAGGCAGCTGAAAATCACCCCTAGCAAATGCTGTTAGCAAAGCCTGAGGAGCCATGTGCCACAGTAGCCAGGAGGTGTCTTCTTCAGGGTGAGTGCCATCATTTCTAGGTTCCACTGCCTCATTACTGAGACCACCCGTGTCTTTTAACACACATTTAAGGCTGAACTCGTCCATACACAGAGGTCGTGCGCCATTTGGGACATCCTGAGGAATCCCAGACATCCGCAAAGGGCTGGTTGGTGTGACATAAGATGTGCAGAAGGACAGTGTCATCCTGGAAAAGCAGCTGAAGGCCCAACAGGATTGCTCCAGGGCACCTCAAAAGGCTTTAGACACAGTAAGAAGACTGAACCCACAAAAAATTCCTAGAGGTGTAAACCCCTGGAGATTCTTGCAGATGGAGAATTAATAATTTGATTTTCTTTAGGTGAAACTGCCTGAGGATTCCTGACCCTCTCATCTGTTCTCCAGATGCATTTAACTGACCACAGTGCAAAAGAAGCAGGGTAGAACCCAAAGGGCCTGGCTGAACAGCAGGAAAGAGCATCTTATTTCAATTTGCTTCATATTAGTTTTTTGTTCTTTTCTATGAAATTCAGTTCTCAGGCAAAGTTGATAAATCTCAGCCTGACCAGTCATACATTTAAGAGTTCTCAGAAAATCGAAGGGGAAAAGATCAACTAGAATGTGGACTATTAAAATTTCAATCCAGGTAATTTAAGAGCAGACAAATCTGCCTGTTACACTTACTACACGGTTACAAAAGTCAGGATTGGAATCATGCAGGAGAAGCTTTGACAAAGCATTTTGCTTCCTGTATATAATGAATTGTTGTTGTGTGTAGTAATGACGTACTTTTAGATTTTCCATTCAGACAAATATAGATGAGCAGATAAATGTACTGACTGCAGATAGGTGTGATATGGGATGCTTTCAACCAAGAGCAAATCATTTTGCTTGCCTTTTCTTTCTTGTTCTAGTGTCAGAATTTGTTATGTGCATTACCTGGGGACAGACATGGTGCAGTGTTCCGAAACAACATGCTGATAAGCAAACTGAATGTAACCTTTGCTGATTTTAGTGATTGCTAGCCAGTGCTGCTTCCATATGTACATACATATGATTAGGTTAAGTAAAAGTTGTCAGGTTCATTCACATTGAAACAGCATTTCATGTTCAGTGTATAAAAGCAATTCATCAGGAAGGTCCTGCTGCACTTCACAGTGCAGAGGGAGGGGATAACCAATATTCCAATATTCTTTAACATAATTTAGAAATAGGTACACAACTAAAGAATTATGATAAAGAAGTAGTTTGCACACTAATCTTAAAAGTACGTAGAAAAATGTTTTTGTTTAATGTTTAATTATCAAGTTATTTAAGAGCTCCTTCACTGAAATGTTTTAGACTATAGTTTGAAATACATTGCTACAATAATAGCAAAACACAGGGGACTAGGAAAGAAAATTTAAAAGGTTATTTCTAAGCAGAGGGGAAAAAAACACCCCACATCTCTAGAAGACTAAACCAGTAAAGCACGTAATAGGTGTATAAATTGTTTCATAGAGAACTACAGCTCTGTAGTTGCTGTTTTGCAAGCTTAAAATATAAGCTTTGACATTAATAACGATGCCATAATTGCCTAGGTGATTAATTTTGTTTATCTGTTAGAGAAATTTGCCATGGGCGATACTTCAAGTAGGATATTTGAGTACTCTTAATGTCTGTCTGTAAGCAGAGTTTTGTTCCTTAGCGTGACATCTGAAGAAGTACTCATAAACACAGAGAGGGGCAAAGTCAGAGAAAGGTTCATTGCATGGATGGATGAAAGGGAGCAGAAAGACACATGATGATCACGAGGGAATTAGACAGCTCTGAGGTCACATGGCACCACAAGCAAAACCATCCAGAGAAATGGCTGGGGAGACATGAGCTCTCATAGCTGTGTTACCACCAGAGCGTGCAGCACACTCTCCATCTCCCATGGCATGCAGTGCTGCATTCTCCTTCCCTCCTCCTCCTTCACTGTTGCTTCATCCAGCTTTAAAAAAATGGATAATGTGGGAAAAAAAGATTTAAAAGTCACAGTAAAACCAGAAAATCTGATAATAGAAAACATTCAATAAGACACTGCTTAGGCTTTAACATCATGTTTCCTTGATAATTTTCTATTAAAACAATAAATTAAGTAGCATAACATTTTCCACTTTAAAAATAGTAACCAAAGCAAAAGATTCCATATGTAAAAATAAGAAAAGGGACATTGCTGAAATAAAAAAAAAATTAGGAAGGAAATAGCATATATCTAGAGTCTAGAAATCTGACACCCTTCAGCTTGGATTTTACCTTATTCACTATAATACCCATGTGTACAGAAGCATCCCCATCAGCTAGCACTGCTGCAGCAAGTAACATTTCTCATCCATTAGCACTACTGTCAACTGACACAATTCTAAATTTAAGAAGCTTACGAGAACATAACATTTCTAAAATTAATCATGCAAAGTATTTCCATGACTTGAGACTGCAGCAAGGATCCAATGCAAACTCTGTACTTGGTCTGAGATGTAAAAGAACTTAACTGGATGATGAGGTTTACTATACTATACCTTCCTTGAGCAGCGGAGCGGTTATAAATTTAGAGTCTAAGACCTTGACCTGGACGTTAGCTACCTAAAGCATGATTTAGATGGAACAGTCCAAGTCCAAGACTGTGATTCAGGATGTCTTTCATCAGCTGCTTCTACCTAGAGCTGGAGATACTTAAACCCATTAGGGATCTTCATTTAAGGTTCTTGGAGGCGTCAAGAGCTCTGCTTCTGTTCATCGCCAGACCTGCCTGGTCCAGGCAACTCAAACTCTTTCAGTTTACAACAGATTATGTGGAAAAACAAGAGCATCCCTCTCTTTAATTTCTTGTGAGGCTTCATTTACATTTGGTACACAGAAACACGAGCAAAAAGTGCACTGTCTTGTGAAGGCAACAGAACACTGATAATAGGAGAGATTGCCTAAGTGATTGCACAGTGATTAGAGCCCTCTAAGCATTTACACTTGTCTCCTTTTGAGCACGTCTGGTTTAGAAGTGTCTGCAGAACATTACTCCACACTCTCAATACCATAAGCAAACTTAAGGCAAACTGAAGACTTAGTAAGAACTCAAAGCCACGACTATATTTTGCCAAGGAAGAAGCATCACAAGGGAGGAAGCATTGCTACCTTGCAGACTCCTGCAACGCTTGAGTATTTGTTAAATAAAGCGCCCTGAGAAGTCCCAGAAGCGAGTTTCCTAAAAGTTTCTTTATTTATTCCGAAACCTTCATACTTGCTAAAGGCAGTCAGTGTTTAATGAAAAGAAATGGCCTCTGCGTTATTGCTGCGAGTTTAAAAGACGGCAGAACGAGTGAAAGCTGCAAGAGCTGGAGCTGTTACCGGCCTGTCAGGGGTTGTCGCAGCAAGTGCCACATCCCTCCCTACGCCGGGAGGGACCCGCTGCCCCCTCACACCCACCCGCGGCTCTTCCCCGTGGGTCCAGCGGCTGCGCTCCCGCCTACCTCCCCCCCGCCCCGGCCCGCCCCGGCCGCTCACCGAGCATGTCCGTGCCGCCCAGCCGGGGCCGCGCCGGCCGGGCTGCCAGCAGCGGAGCGGTGCGGGCGGGGACAGGGGCAGGGACAGGCAGCTCGTGCAGGTAAGGCAGCGGGCAGGGTGCGGGCAGGGACCAGCGCAGGCAGCATCCCTCCCCCTCCCCCCTTGCCCCGCGGCGCGTACCGACGGTCGGGCAGCGCCCGCGCCCCCGGGGATGCTCTGGCTCCCGGGCAGCGGCCGGGCACCGCGGGGACAGGTCCGGCGTGCGTGAGGGGCAAGTGTCAAATCTTCCCCGAGAGCAAGGGCGTGTGGCGGGGGACCCTGCGGGAGATCTGCGTGACCCGTTCCTTCGGGAGAGCCCGGTGCTTCCCGCTGTCCTGCCCTGATCTGTTCAGTTAACACCCGTGGAATTGTCCCCGTGGATTCTCGCGACTGTTATCTCTATGTTGTTCTGCTGATATCGTCTCTGTATGCTGCCGCTTGCCTTTCTCTGGCTCCTTCCTAGACAACCTGGGAAGAAAAACACAGGGGAAAGTAATATTCGCTCTTATCAGTGGCATCTTTCACAGCCTATAGGTTGGGCAGAGGTCATTTTGCATCTTGCTTTCACTTCTGCCTACAAGTATCCAAAAATTTGAATGAGAATATTTATCAGGCAGAAATCTTTAATTATGTTTGGATAGTTTAGTGATATCTCCAGACTCCACAATGGAGACTGGACCTACAGTGCCAGGGGAGTGGAACAGGCTGGAAGGGAAAAGGGGAGGAAGAAGCTTTGTTTCTTCATTCAGAAACTGGCTGGAACAACCCTGAGAAAGGAGGAACAGCCATGCTCTTTCCGTGACATTCTGGAGAAGGTCATGTTCCGTTTCAACCTGAGACACAGGACTGAGTCACTGACCTCATGTTTCTGAAAAAAAATCCTTAATCTGTTCTAACTTTTTCTGTTCTTAGGGAAGAGCGTGTTTGGTGCAGTGCTCTTCTAGCCACTTAACCTGCTTTGTTTTTCTACAGTGACCAGGAGCGAAGGGAAAATATTGGATCATGTCGGAGTTCTGGCTAATTTCTGCCCCAGGAGATAAAACAAATCTGCAGGCATGGGAGCGAATAAACACCGTGACGTCTAAATCCAACCTGTCCAGCAACAGCAAATTCCATATTCCAGACTTAAAGGTAAATGAGGAAGGGGTTTGTGTATGGGTGATACAGCAGCATTAGCCAAGGCTATAGAATTCTGGGACAAATGTGGGATTTATCTTTTGGGTTAATATAAAGAGAGTAGAAGAAGATTGAAGTTGGGGGATGAGTTGTGTTCAGTCAACTGAAAACTGATCAGAGAGAAAAGAAGTCATTGTGCTTGAAGCTGACCTTCACACTGGAAGGATATATGTACAGGGAGGGAAGATGAGTGAGATGAGTTAAAAAACTGATCGATTGCATTCAATGTACCATTTGCTCCCAGTCATGAAAGTCATACAGCATTGTACATCTTGGATTGCAGAATATCTGGAACCATGCCAGTAAGACTGCTGACAGAGAAAACAGTGCTATAATGCACATTACTCCTTGTGAAATGGATGGGTGTGTATATTCAGCTACATGACACAGCTTCAAATCATCATATGAATAGGAAGAGTATTAATCCATGATTTTTAAATACCTTTGGATTATTTAATCCTTATTTTATAAGATCTGCACTTCATTTTTGTTTTACTTGAGGCCATGAAAAATGCAAATATGTTGCATTAAAGTCAATGGAGCTACCACAGGTATAGAACGTGGTTCCTTGGGGAGCTGCTATCACCCATCACTTAACAAAGCTACATCCAGGATCTGGCTTTAATCCAAAAAGATTGTTAACAATTATAACTTGAGCTATCCCAGTTACATAAGGATACAAGTGAAAGGGGAGCATGGCCTGTTCTCAAGTAATAACCTGCTGAATTGTCACATGAGTGTTTCAGACTGGGACTGTTGCTTTTTGCACATGCACCTGAGGTTGATGTGATTTTTACCATCTGTGGGCTTTAACTTTCCAGTGTTGGTGCGAGTCTGCTAATGCTGAAGGAAAGAAAGCATTTGCTGAAGATGCAACCAGCCCATTAATATTCTGCTAATTGTTCCATGTAAAATTTGTTTCTTCTCCTTCAGCTTGACCCTTCATAATGTTGAACTGGCGACATTACAAGAAAAGGTTCAGCAGTATATTGCAATACCATAGACACAAGATTATGACTGTGACAGTCGTACAAAAAGCAGATGTTGCTCTTGGAGGAAATGGCTTTGTGAGAGCCTTAGTCTTTGGTAATAGCAAAGAACACAGAGACACCTTTTTGAATGAACCTTTGGTTCACTCAATACCTAAGATTTGTTTGCATGTATATTGTGTGCATTTCTAGTCACTATTTTATCATGTAAAAGACCAGTCTATGCTACTGGATGATATGGGAATGAAAACAGGAAGGAAGACACTGACGTGTAATCTTGAGACTACACATACATTTTTTCCTTTATTGGAAAAGGCTTTTTATGCCCTAGGTCCACTAAGTAAATGAAGTTTGGCCAAACTATTGAATTCATAAGTGCTAAACGCAAGTCGGTGACCCTAAGACTCTGCCAACAGAAGCCTTAGACAGACTTGTGTGTCTTTCACCTACTTCTCATCTTTTGCACAGGTGGGGACATTGGATGCTCTTGTTGGTCTGTCAGATGAGTTGGGAAAACTTGATAGCTTTGCTGAAAGGTAAAATAGATCTTATTTACTACCTACAAATGAAAAACAGACATTGTTTTTATAGGACAGAATGTCCTTGTGTTCACCTCGGTCTGACTCAGTTCAGCCTGGACTACAACTGGACTAAAGTGGATAAGCTTTGTTTAACCCTTGTGTTGATTGTCGTGGAGTCATCACAAAGACAGGACCATTCCTTTAAATTTGTATGAATTAAGTCAGTGGTAGTTTTGTCTGCACAGCAATCTGTTTGAGTGGCCATGCTAGGGAGTCTGTTTCTCAAAGAGAAACTGATAAAAAAAGGCTCTTTTTCTTTTTTTTTTTTTTTTAAAGAACATCATCCCTCCCCATCCAGCAACTTAATAAAACAGCATTTGAAGAATATGAAGCCCTCCCTCATCTTATTTTCCCAGAATATTTCTCTTGAGCCTTCTGCCCTTCTTCAACCAGATATAGGAATTCTAAGGAATAAGTTATTCTGAATGAAATCTGGAGCTCTCCCTCTCAGACTTGTAAACACCTTGGAAATAAGAATATTGACTCACATTCTATGAAACCTACTAATGCAAAGACTGACGTGATCTCCTTGCTGATCCTTGCCCAGATAGCCTTTTGGGCCAAACTGACATGCGTGCACAAAGAATAATAAGTACAGCAAGCTCTGAAAAAGCCAGGCTGTAAGATACTTCATGGCACAAAGCAGACTTTGTTGTTGAGGCAATGAAGTTACAAGATCATAGTTTTTTTTTGTTTGGTTGGTTTTTGTTTGCTTGTTTGCTTGCTTTTGAGAGGATTTTTTTTGCTTTGGAAGCATACTTCACATAAAGTTGTGGTCTTGTTCACAGAGGTATGTGTTAGCTCTGGGGCTTTTTGCCTTTTTTCGCGCAGACAGGACTGATGAGGATTTGCCTGTCTAAAGATGCTTGATACTTTCATGGATTTTGTCTGGCAGTTGCAAATGCATCCAGAAACACTGTTATAAACTGTTTACATCTATGCTAGGCAGTTTGGGCAAAAGTAAGTCTACTAGAATACATTTCTCTGTAGGATTTTTTTTTCTTTCTTTACTGGTGCTAAAGCAGGGCTGTATTAAGTTTATTAAATTTGATCTCTCTGAATCATACACATCATTGATCTTTTTAGAATCACGGAATCAGAATATCTCAAGATGGAAGGGACACATAAGGATCATCAAGTCCAACTCCCTGCTCCTCACAGGGCTACCTAAAACTAAGCTGTATTGCTTTTTTCAGGATTTTGAGCAGCACAGAACAACTTAATACTTAATTAATCAAAAAAACTTTCTCCATTGTGACCTTGCCAAAAAAGTGCCCCAAATTCTCTGTAAATGTGTTCAGGCCTCTGGTTTATATTGCAGAGATTCTTCCTGAAATGGGGATGGGGACAAATTTAGGGAGAGACAGTGCCAGTACCTGCTATCTGTTCTAATGGAAGGTGTCTCTAGTCAGGGCAGCAGATAGGTAAGCAACTGTGTGATCTGGGTTTGAGGGCTGCCAAAAATCATGCAGAACTGATTTTCAGAAGGGCTTAGCTAATTCCCAGCTTTGTGAGGACTTGGACTTCCTCCTGTAGGATCCGTGTAAGATTATGGAGGGTAACTTTAAGTGAAATGTCAGTATGAGCTTTCTAGGCTCACTGTCTCCTTCTGTTATCCGTGTCTTGACTTGACAACATGGTACAGCTCCTTGTTCAAGGTGAAAGCCAGTTTACTCCACTAGTTGTCCCTTTAATGCCAATAATGACACTTACCCTATGACATGCTATAGGCACGGAGCAAAGGGGTCAGTGAGGCCCTTCCACCATAAGCTACTGAGGTAAGGACTCTTCTTATTCTCCTTGTCTGCCTATCCAGCTAGGTAAACAAGAAGGGCCAATGAGATTTAAAAATAAGAAACGTGCTATAAGAAAAATGCATTAGAGTAGAGTAATAGCAGAGAATAATCAACACAGATAAAGTGCCACAAGGACAGACAAAAGTGTTTTGAGATAAATAAATGCCCAGGGTTTTGAGTATATGTTGTGATTCAGTTGCACCAAGCACTTGCACTTTGTTGAAGTAAATGGCATCCAGAGGGTTACCAGCCTGTTCAAATGACCTGAGCATTTATGTTCCTGCTCCTCTGAAAGAGCTGCCTGCTGAACTGTTGCTAGATAAACACAACCGCCGGCAAAGCCAGGCAGCACAAACCTGTCAGCGCTGCCTCCTGCCAGGACAGCAGAGAAGGGGCAAGTATTGTTTCCACATACTTTTATTATTTATTTACACAGGGAGGCAGAGTGTTTTTCCATGTCACCGGGTGCTAGCATGGAGCTCTCAAGCTGACAATCCTCTTGGTCACTCTTACCTGGGGGTTCTCCTGCATCCTTGGTTGGCGGAGCATTTTGCAGTGGGCTCAGATTGCAGTATTTTGGAGGCCTAGCTGGTAGCACCCTTTAATATACAGTATCATTTAAAGAGGATTAGACTTTTTTTTTTGAAGTAACAACACTGCAGCAATTTCAGAAGCAAAATGCAAGAGTCTTCCAAGCCATAACAATAGGCTAAATGGAGTTATTCTCTTTACACATTTTTATTACTACTTCTGGAGGCAGTTTAGCTGAAAACCTTTTCCTTTTATAATGCATCATTTGAGCGTGATATTTCCTCAAGGTGGGATTCATCTCACCTAAAGGCAGAGGTTTAAGTGTTAGATGTGAAAACTGCTCGCTGTTGGATGTCACTATAGTTGATGGGGTTCCTCTGGGAGTCAGATTCCTCTCACTTGCCTTAGGCATCAATGGTACACAGGGTGTGTGTTCTGTCTTTGCATGGGGAATGTATTGGATGAGAGAATCCCACTTGCATTTCACAGGATCCAAGGCAAGGCACAGAGACTAAGCCAGGGCTGGAGAATGGTGCTCTGGTCCAGTGAATACATCCTGCCTGCAGGGACCTTGGGGTGTGTGGGCTGGAAGGGAGCCAGGCTTTGCCTGGGCAGCAAAAACTCTCGGGTGCAGGACAGCACATACTTGTCCCACCATCTATACCTATGGAGAGAGACTAGAGCTAACTGTCTTCCAGCTATCACGTTAGCTCCTAGCTGCACTCAGCTGTAACAAAAACAGCTTAGGACTCTTGGAAAAGCTACTGGTTTCTACAGTTTCCTGTTGGCTGCTTTCTCTGTTATGCCCTTAGCCTCCTGCTGGGCTGTAGTCCTGCCTTGTTCCAAGTTCCTTTGGGCTCCCTGGACATTGTGAAGGGGCTGAAAAGCAGCTGTGTCTACAAGCTGAAAATTGCAGAAGTGCTTGGCAAGGGGGCAGCTGATGGGGAACTGCTGTGTGGATCCCGCACGCTCCCCACAGCCTGAGTGTGGGCAACACGCAGCATTCAGCAATGCCCAGCTGGCTTCGGGTCACTACATGGGGGATGGTGGAAACCTGCACAGCCCTAAGGGGGCTGTGAACTAAAGCACAATGGGGCAGATGTCTTCTACAGGCACTCTGAACTGCTCCTGGCCAGGGTCATGAAAACCGTGGTTGGAAAACACCTTTAAAGGTCATCTAGTTCCAGCCCCCCTGCCATGGGCAGGGACAATTTCCACTAGACCAGGTTCCTCAAAGCCTCATCCAGCCTGGCCTTGAACACCTCCAGGGATGGGGACATCCACAACTTCCCTGGGCAACCTGTTCCAGTGCCTCACCACCCGCATCATAAATAATTTCTTCCTTATGTCCAATCTAAATCTACCCTCTTGCAGTTTAAAACTATTTCCCCTTGTCCTGTCACTGTAGGTCCTGGTAGAAAGTCTCTCTCCATCTTTCTTATAAGCCCCCTTTATACATTGAAAGGCTGCAATAAGGTCTTCTGCAGGCTTAACGACCACCAAACAACAGCAATTCTGACTACTGAATTCTTGGCAGCATCAGCAATCTCAGGTTTTTCCTCCTCATCACAGGACTGGAAAACCTTTCCAAAGACTGAGTTTCTTCACAGGAATGGAGATAAAAGGGAATCTTTACTTCTACAAATTACTGCTTTTAAATGGCCCATATATCTGCTTTGCAGCACATCAAAGAAAATCCTTTTCTCTGATGCTCTCATGGTATCTTTACCTGGCCTGAAGTCCCTTTCCTGAACTCTTGAAAGCCACAGGATGTCACAAGACACATTGTCCAAGCACTGCAAGTGCCCTTTCAGTCTCAGCTCATCTGCAGCTGTAGTCGTCTCCCCTCTGTAAGGAAAGAAAGGGAGAAGAAGCCTGCCATTATGCTCCACTCCATGTCACCATGCCAAGGATTATGTTACTTTTTAGATGTTGCTTTTTTTTTTTGTTGTTGTTCCCAAGGTGTAGTCAGCCTGGAACAGCTAGGGAGCTGGAGGCCAAATTCTGTGAATACTTCTGAGTACAGAACTAAACTAGAACAACCAGAAAGGCTCTTGTCCTGTATGATATAGGTACTTTGACTAGGGCCAAGGGGATCTACTGCTGTAGGGACTTGATGAACCCATTTTTCAAAATGAGTAAAAAATAAGCAGCTGTGTGGAGATAATGTTCTCTAGAAGAGGCTCTGTTCAAATTGCTGCTCTGAATTGGGCAGAAGGAGGATTTGAATCTACTTCTCCCACACCTTAAAGGAGTGTCTTGTCCACCATGGCCTCACTGTCAAGCAAGAGAATATTGTCTTTTTCCCCTGAATACTTTGTAAGAACCTTATCTGGGCAAGCCCTAAGGATTTATTTAGCATCCCATGGAACAGATTTTCAGACAGAGTTGGTCTGTATGTAGCCTCTTGTCTGTCCATCACCTTTAGAGTCTTAAACATGGGTTTCTTGCCTTCTGGTTTCTGCTGAGTAGCAGGAGTGTACAGAAGACCGAATCTTGATTGTCTGGAAGTCTAGAGCACTGGGGAAATGATATTATCTATGTGTTGGCAGAGATCAGTGTGTTTAAAATAAGGCATTTAGTTCTGCAATGTGCCGTAGGTTGCTTATTGTAATTTGAATTGCAAATTAGCCCACCTTGCTTCAGAAGTGTTTTGTTTGGGCATCTCCATGTTTATCAGATCATTGTGGCAACTGTTTTATATTCATTTTGTTTCTTCACTAACAAAGCTTCTCTTGTTACACCTAAGCGTAATAAAGAAAATAGCCCAGTACATAGGAGAAGTTATGGAGGACTCTAAAGATAAAGTCCAGGAAAATCTTCTGGCCAATGGAGGTAGGTGCTGTGACTGTGGCTTTTTTAATACATTGATGCTGCTTTTGTTTGCTTCAGAATATGAACATGTGGATTTGAAACACTCACACATTAGAAAGGACAATCATCAGAAACATTTTTTAAGAACACATCTAGCCTGCTCCCATTTTTCTCAGAGATAGCAGAAGCTTTATCCAGCACCAGCTTTGCTTCCAGGAGAGTGTTCAGTGTCTAGTACTGAGCTAGTTTCTAACCCCAGCGCTGAGGAGTGAAGAGGAAAGCAGGAGACAGTCTTCTTCACTCCTAAGATGACCTAGCACATTTCTGTGCCCTGTATGGGCTTGATCTCTTACAGGCAGCTCAATCTCATTCTGTGTGGCTGCATGACATCTGTCAGTGATCTGTTAGTGATTTGTGTTTCCAGTGCTGGGATAGATCACCTTGCCAGCTGTGGATTTCTGACATCACGGGTGTGAGGCAACAGCTCCAAATCACAGAGGCAGGGCTGCCCTCACAAGGTCATGCTGGGGCCAGCAGGACGCAGCGAGGGGGAAATGTCCTCCAGTGCTGTCCTGCCCTGGCTGGCAGCACTTGTGCAGCAGAGGAGAGCAGGCAGCAATGGACAGGGCTCTTCTGACATGACAGAGGGCTGTGGGAGCCCACTACCTTACTGTATGCTCCCCTGCATCCTCTCTAAGTAGTCAATGTGATGTTTTTATAACCTCTATGAAGGGACTTCCCACTTTATGGTATGGTACTCAAAGCCCTAAAGGGAGCCTGTGTCAGGGACAAAATTAACATTTAGGAACTGATGACTCCTAGATCTCTGCATGTTTTGTTAGACCCTGAGTGTGTTTCAGAGCAAATTTCTCCCCAGCTCTCCTGGAAACAGTGAAGTTGGATGTGTTACACATGCTGCTTACAGGCTTGTGAGTGACACTATTAACTGCCAGATGAATAAACTAACAGTGCATACTCCATCACACCTTTGACTGACTTCAGATCTGTATGAGTAAAGGATGGGGAGGAAGTTCTTTTAGAAATGTCCTTCTTGATTGAAATAAGACTGACATCTGATGAGTGCAACCACTTGACAAATACAGTAATCCCAGTTATTGTGTTTCAGGGGTAAAGGATAAAATGAAATGTCTAAAAAGTATGTTGAGGATTGACGATTGCAGTGATGTTACAAGCATGCATTTGTGTGTATTAGTGCTAGAGACAAGTCTTGGTCTGGTTGTAGAGATACAGTGATCAGGTTACGATGGATTTCTCAAGTAACAACCTCGTAGCTTGATCACGATATCCCTATGACTTGAGAAACAACAGGTTTCACTTGTTCACTTTGTTTCCTCTTTTTACACCATTTTCCTTCACTATCAGCTCTGCATGTGTTGTAATAGAAGGATGTGCAAATTGCTTCTGTGTGTTACTAATTTCTGTCCTCTGTTTGGATTTGGTCATCCGAACAAATCATGTTAAACCAAGACATTAACTTTTCCAAGCTAATTGACTGCATCTTAAAAAATTCAGTCAGCTTTAGTGTATGAGGATTCCCCTAATACATTCCAGTGTCATTCTTCATAAGAAGCAGCAACTTTGCTGTAAAAATTCTTCCTCCTCTCTTTTCTGATTATCTGAAGGACCCTAAAGTTCAAGACTTCCTTGAGGTCATGAAATCAGAAACAAAATTATAAGACATGAATTCTTGCTGCATGGTCCTGTTTCAGAACACCCCAACTCAAATTTTGTTTTAAGTTACACTATACAAGTTTTCTGATTTTAGCTCAGTTGTGTATATTCCTGACAGCAGTCTGGTCCATGAACTGATGAAGATGGTAGCTGTGTGTCTAATAATTGTTTAATTATATTTGTGTGAAGAAAAATGCAAAGTACTAGAAAATACAGCACTTTTAGTTAAGTGAATACACACACTACTTTCCAGTGGGCAAGAGTCAGAAGCAGCCACGTGGAGATGTCTCATATAGAAGGAAAATGTGTGTTTGTGTAATAAAGGGAATTGTAGCATATCACAAGCAGGAAATGCTTTACACAGCTGTGGTTTTAGAAGCAGGAGGTGAACATGGTCATGCCAGTGCTCTCTGCCTCCTGGGCAGTTTATCCCTTGCTAAGAAGCCTATTTCCTCCTAACAGAAGACTTTCCATGCTTTGGAAATGTAATAGGGTAAACTGACTCTGTTGTGGGGTGAGAGAAGCCCATGGAAAGGATAGCGCTCTCCTGCCAAGGGTATTCGGTATCACACAAGATATCTCAGCCTGGCATTACGGCAATTACACAACTTTTCACATTCCTTCTTATGCGTCTCAGTTCATAAAATTTTCCCCATGCCCTGGAAGTCCAGCCCACAAGAAATCTGTGCTCAGACCTCGCTGTGGGACTGAATTAACTCTCTGGACAAGGCAGCAAAGAGCACTGAACGGCCCCAGCAGGCACCTCCTTTTACTTGGCACCTTGAGCTTGTTTTGTTCCCCATCTCCCCAGGTCAGCTTCCCAGATATTCTCCATGCTTACCCTCCTGGTCTGGAAGGAAACCCACCCTGCAGGTGACAGTGCCTCTGACTTCTTTGTCTAGATATTGAGACCCTGCCTGCTGCCTTCCTCCAGCCTCCTGAACCTGCCAGGGGACAGTCCCAGTCCCTCTGCTTGTTGTGGCAGGATGCCTGACTTTATCCCATCCTGTAAAGTTGCCCAAATAGGAGTGTAGGATGTCCTTAGTTATCCTAAGGGCTCTCAGGACTCAGGCAAAGAGCTGTCTGATTTCATGAGCTGCTAGAGAAGAATTCCTTATTTGGTACCGTAATGTACCAAACCTTAATGTTTTCTAGTGTTCAGGAGCCTTGGTCTTCAAACAGAGTGAAACAGCATGATGCTGTTCTAGGAGCTGGCTGTCATATGTGTCATCTCCTCTTGATTCTGGCTCCTCGTGGTACAAGGGTGCCTTGTTCTGTGGGACTGCATGCACAGGGTCTTGCTGTGAGTTTCTGTTGTTGGATGCTGTGCCTGGATTTATCCACTTAGAGAAATACTGTATGGCTTTGTGGGACATGGGGAGCTCTGAGTGCAAAGTCAATGAGGAATTCCTCATCACACCTGAACTGGTTTGATTCCTAGTGAGTGCTTGACTGAACCACAGGGAACTAATGTCAGCTATACTCTTTGTATCTTTGATCAAACTCTCAACAACCCTGAGTATTACTGCTGGTCCTGGGCCAGTGTTTTTCTGATAGCTCTTCCTGGGATTAAATTCAGGCATATTGAAGACTGAGATATGTTACATGAGGCTGTTTCTACTCTGGAGAAGAATGGCTGTACATTGCTGGATCCTGCTAATACAACTAATTTTACAGTAAAGCTTGTTCTGTACTGTTAGGTGTAACACAGAAAAGATTTGTGGTTCAACTTCTAAGTTTGGGGATGTTTAGAAAGATGATTAGATTGTGCATATGATTTCTGAAAATTTGTTCTAGATCACATTTCTATGGGGATTCAGAGGTGGGCTTCTGGTTCACTCCCATCTCTAATGTTAGTCCAAGTTATGCTGGGCTATAGCTGGGGACTGCTACCCAGACTTTGACCCGCCATCTGGTAAGCTGTCTGCTTTAATGCATCTCTTTGCATTTTCAGTTGATCTAATTAGCTACCTGACACGGTTTGAGTGGGACATGGCCAAATATCCCATAAAGCAGCCACTGAAGAATATATCAGAAGCATTAGCAAAGGTAAATTACACTCCACATTTTAAGAAGATGTCAGCATCGGGAAGCGTGTCTTTTGGCAGTTTTTGGTCCCTCCTCTCGTGGCAGTCAGTGAGAGCTTTGCCTTTGGTTTGGGCGGGAACAGGCTCAGAAGCACTCACATTGTACTGAAGTAGTTGTTATTATTTTAATTCCTACTGTATAATAATGATATATATATATTTAAACCTATCCAGTCTGTAAGTATATGGCACTTTATCAGATTTACTAGAGTGCATTGATGTGTTTTCTGCACTTTAGTCCCCTTCATTGTAATATTGTACTGCCGTATTATTCTCCATTTTGGAGTTCTTTTGTGAAATTGTTGGCCTGTCATTAAATCAAACACATTGCAGGCTGGATGAATTACTTACACTGTCAGTCCCTTCAGGAAGGTGTGATGTGTTGTTCAATATAGGTAACAAATGAAACCATGAATTTGCTCCTCAGGTACAGCTATAACGTGCATAGCAACACCTAACCGAATCCTGCTTTCTGCAGGGGCCTTTGCCACAGGGGAGCTCTGATACCGGCTCCTTCTTGGCCACAGTCAGGTGGTTTTTCGAGGGGCTGTGTCCTCGTGTTAAGGTGCAGAGGTAACGGAAGGGAGGTGAGGACAACACCTCAAGCACTGAGTTGACTCACTTTTCTTACTTTGTTTTAGCAAGTGACTCAAATAGAAGCAGACCTAAAGACCCGATCAGCTGCATACAACAACATTAAAGGAAATTTGCAAAACCTGGAGAAAAAAACTGTGTAAGTATAGCTCATGCCTGTCTGCATCTTGAACGATGGCTGAACCAAGGACAGTGCATGCTTATACCCGTTGCTGTGCTGTGGACCACGTGTGTTCTGGTGGGAAGAAATTTATCTGGCTTTGGAGCATGCTGAGCATCTACAGACCCAGTGAAAGCTGGAGAGGGGGAGCTGGTGTGGTCAGTATGTGTCAAAATCAGCTCAGGGAGACTGTGGGTCCTAATAGGATTTTTTTGGGCAGTGTGAGCAGACAGTCTTGGGAACGAGTCAAAATCAAATGCACTGTATTGTTCTGATGAGGTTTCAGGGAGTCAGAAATTAGATCAGCTGGGTCAGCCAGTAGATTGCTTTGCAAGACAGAGCTGTTTCCTGTGGGAGCTCTGCAAATGCTGTTCAGAAAGTTGGCTTTACAGTATCCCAGGCAAAGGCATCTATTCTCCTTCCCTGCTGTACCTATCTCACCAGCACATCCCACTTAACATTTTTATTTTCTTTGTTTCATTCCTTTAGTCCAGGTGATGATCTGTCAGGGCTTCTCCTTTCTTCAGCTGCTTATGGTCTCTACCTATGTCAGTGCTGATTCCTGGATTTTCTCTGGGGTTATCACTTGGGAGAATAGTAAATTCCAGTAAGTAACACATTTAGAGTAACTTGGATGATGCTGTACAAGCCCTCGCCCAATACATGGTCATATGTGCCACTCTTTCCTACTCAGTCTCCTTGCTTTGGGCATAGGACGCAGGTCCTCGCCTTCCTGGCACTGTGCCAGGCTGGCAGCCTGCCTGGGAACCAGCCTCTACCCAAGGAAGATACTCACTCGGGCTCAACCTCAGTGTGCTGCTGCAGGGCTTCTGCTACTGTTATTTTTTCTTTGTCTTGTTCACCATAGGGGAAATCTGCTGACTCGGACCCTAGCAGACATTGTGCATAAAGAAGACTTTGTCCTGAATTCCGAGTATCTTATCACACTGCTCGTCGTGGTGCCAAAGTAAGGCAATAGTGCACGCACACGCGCTCAGTGTGGCATTGAGTGTCAGGCCTCAGAGCTGGATCCAGGCGATGCTGGGTCAGGTTGGGGCAGCTCATCTGCACTGTGGCTGGGGCATGGGCAGAGCTGTTATCAAAGAGAAAAAACAGTTTCTGCAAAGGGTGGCGTTGGCACAAAAGAAAGAGACAAAGACTGCTCTGAACTCAGAGCAGGACAGAAATGGGATGTGGGTTTTTGATAGTTTCAGGGTGGGTTCTCAAACAGCCTCTTGGCTGACAAAACCAGCTTCTTACTGGAGCTTAGCCATTTAATAGAAGGAATTAGGCATATCAAACTCACAAGGCCTCCACTGGCCATACCACTGCCATCACCATCAGTTGTGAAGTTATGCAATGTCCTTCTCAGAAGCCTACACAAAACTTTTCCTCTCTGTATAGCCCTGTTCCAGCGCACACATACAGAACCATCATTTTTCTGTCTGTGAAAACCATGTTACCAAAAGCTATCCGAGATAATTTTGTTGAGTTTATTATCTGCACATTCTTTCAGATTCCCCCTATAAACAGACTTCTCCCTTTGCAAATTCTTAGCACCCCCTTGGCCCCTTTCTCCCAGTGCTGGCACTTGCCACGTTTGCAGTGTAGCACCAGATCCGCTCTGGGATTGCATGTAGCAGACGTACCACACTTAAGCCGTGGATCAGCTTGTGCAAGGGTACTGCAGCACTGGACACTGTGTGGCAGCCTGGAAGTATGTGCCAAAACCATGTTCTTCCCACCGTCAGCTTCCTGCTTTATGGCCTTCCTCGTGCCAAAACCCAAAGTGAGGATTGAGGGTGCAGCATGGAGGGAAACATCTCCCTAGATGGTGGCTAGGAGAGGAAAGGATAGGAGAGACTCAACGTCTCTTAATCACATAGCCCAGCATGAAGAGCTCCAACCCCTCTACCTTAAGCCATTAGCTTCATTAACTGTATTTATCAACACATTTGCTTTGTAGTATATAGTACCTGTTTACTGTGCTTTGTTTTTTGTTGCTCAAAGGTCAAGCTATGTCCAGTGGCAGAAGACCTATGAATCCCTCTCTGATATGGTAGTGCCTCGCTCCACAAAGTAAGTGAAATTCCAGATTAAGGTCCCTGTTTGTTTCAGAGATCCCTGCCATACTTCAGCCCCTCAAATTGCTGGATCCTGGAAGGAACCACTTGTCTAATGCATGGGCTTTATGTTAACATATAGATTTGCCCAATCTCATTCTCAATTGAAATCAGAAATTACTCTCTTGAAGGGAAGTGTAGATGAAAGAAAAAAATATTGTTTTTTTTTAATGACTAGCTTGTTGTTCCCTTTTCCAATAATCTGGTTCTTTCTACTTTCAACCAGGGCCTTTGCTTTTTGTGTAAAACAAACAATTGGTTACAGTAATCCAGGCATAATTCAGACATGTGCAATCACATACAACTTTATGGAAACTACTTTTTACAAAGATCACAGGCTATCTTTGCATCTTTAATTGCTTCCTGCTGTAGAATAGGATAATTCAGTGTACTATCATTTGCATTAGCCAATGCCATATTAACTTATCCTTTCACCTGGAGCAAAAAGTCCTTTCTAGAAATGAAATATTCCACCACTCAGCTCCTGCAGACCATGATCTCCAATCCAGGGCACAAAAGGTGACAGTGCTATTATCTGAAATGGAAGAAGCAGAAAGCACAGAGAAAGAAAGCTGTTTCCTACTGCCTATCACAAAAAACAAGTGCATGGAAAGTGGGGGACCACTACCAGGAAACAGAAATATCAGGCAGGCAGAATGTGTATGTACTGTGATGGGTTCAGGAGCTTAACTCACGGGAGTTTTACACTGGAGATAGTGTGGCCAGTGCTGGTAAAGTCTTTGTTCCCTATTTCAGTCCCAGCAGTTCTTGAAAAAACAGGGTGTTGTTCAGTATCATAAACAGAAAAAAGAACTGCAGAAGGTGGTAAAGAAGGCAAGAGGGACTTGCCATGTGAAATCACAGCAGTGGATTTCCCTCCCACAGAATGATTGCTGAGGATGCAGAGGGAGGACTCTTCACTGTGACCCTATTTAGAAAAGTGATGGATGACTTCAAGGCTAAAGCCAGGGAGAACAGGTAAGAAGCACTGATTGCTAGGCAGGGCAGGCAGCAAGCAGATGAGGTGGATAAGGTGAAGCTTGTTCTGTGTGCAGTACAGCTGAATTCATCCTTGGGTTTTAGGACTTCTGTACTAATTGGGCTGCTGCTGGCCCTAAAGCCGCTGAGAAGGCAGGGTGGGAAGGAGGTGTGGCAGCAGATACAGTGATTGTGTTCTTTTAGCACCAAACTACAGATCTTGGAATGGCCGTTCCTGCTCTCATGCCACTGACAGCAGGAAGCCTGCTTTCTGGGCATGACTTCAACCCCCACCCTCCACGTAGTTTAAGTGGCTAAGCAACTTTGAAACATCCCATACCTGCTTCTCCAGAGGCAAAAGAAAGGAATGTGCATATTGCTTGGACTATGGCTTGTGAGAATAAATATCATTCAATTGTAGGTTCATGGTTCGAGAATTTTATTTTGATGAGAAGGAACTCAAATGTGAAAAGGAAGAGCTGATGAAATTAGCTTCTGATAAGAAACAACAGTATGTAAGTAGCACATCAAGTTGATGCCCACATGACAACAGCCTTTGCTAGCAGCATGCCTAAGCAGCTCTCACTCGGAAATGGCTTTATGGTTCCAACAGACACCTGTGAGCTCCATTTAGCCCAGAAAACTGGGGCACAGGACAGATAATTTGCCCAAGGCCACCTGAGTTTCTGATAAACTAAGAGCCACCAGCAGGCTGCCCAAGAATCATCTCAGCAGCCCAGGACGGCTTCAGCAGTGTTAGCTATGGAGCTGCCTCACACAGGGAGGGGGTCACAATACCGCTCTGTCTGTTCTCATAGGGCCCTTTACTGCGCTGGCTGAAAGTGAACTTCAGTGAAGCGTTTGTGGCTTGGATTCATGTGAAAGCCTTGAGAGTTTTTGTTGAATCTGTCCTGAGGTAAGTGGATATACATGCAGTGTCAGCAGAGATTCCTGTAGAAGTCAGAATGTACAGCGCTCTTCCTGGGGCAGTTCCTTCATGGGAGGGAACATCCCTTACACGCTGTGCTCCACAAGCTCACAGGAGACAATGCAGATGACCACAGAAAAGTTGACATATGAAGTTGATGAAAAAGAGTTATTTGGGGGCACTTACAGGGAAAACAGAAAGACCCTGTTTAGTTGACTTTCAGATAAGAAGGCAGCATACCACCACTGAGATAGTTTCTGCCATGCACAATCAGCTCGCATGCCACGAGACTGAAGAGGGAGAAGGGCAGGAGCAGAAAGGTGTGCCCCTTCCCAGCAGATATCCTGTATGTTGATGTGTTTCAAGGTACGGCCTCCCAGTGAATTTCCAAGCGATGCTGCTGCAGCCAAACAGGAAGTCTGTAAAACGCCTGAGAGATGTCCTAAATGTGGTCTTCAAACACCTGGATGAAGTCGCAGCAGCCAGCATAATGGACGTATGTATTTGGACTAGGAGTGCACGTGCTGCAGCTTGTCTTAGTTTAGCCAGATGAACACTTTCACAGTCCAGGGGTTAGAGCAAGCATCTCCTCACAGCTTGCAATGCTGGGATCATTGGATGCAGCTCTAATCTCTGGTGGTGACAGACTGAATTAGAGTAGGCAGCAGGTAGGCTCAGATTATAATGGAGATGCATAGATCACATTTTTTGTTGAAGCATCTGATGTTTACAGCTACCAGACTGAAATAGATTTGCTCAATTACATCAGTTCCTCTAGGTAAAAAGCTTCAAGTCTTCTATAAATGTTCAGATCAACACAAGCAAGAAAAATGAACTCGGAACTAAATGCTAGGACTGTGACAACCTCCACCCCTCTAAAAGGCTGCCTGACTAAATACCTCAACCTAGGACTTCAGCAAGCAGCAGTACTTGCTTTCTTCCTCCCCATATCAAGTGCACAAACAATTTAGGATAAATCAATTAGGATAAACCAGGAGGTGTTTACACAGCCTAATACTAGCAAGCATAAGATTCCCAGCGCATGAATGCAGGAGAAAGAAATTAGTTGCTCTAGAGCTGGAGCACACAAAAAAATGCCACACGTTCAAAAAATTGCAACCAAGCATGAATTCTCAATGCTAACTACATAAAGCAGCCTGAAAACACCAAGCAAACACCACATTCTCAGTGGTGAATTCCTCATCTTAAGCACAGCAAATACAAAACCCCATTCCACTCATGGAAGAGGAGTGCAAAAGCAATCTGCTTAGAACTCTGCAACAGTTTGTTTACTGGTACTAAAGTCATACTGTTTCCTTTTGCAGCCTGGCATGGACATCCCAGGTTTACAACTGAGTAATCAAGAATACTACCCTTATGTCTATTTCAAGATTGACCTCAGCCTTCTTGACTGCAGTTAAATTGCTGAAGCTTCATCTATTAATTTTCAAGACCCTAATGTTAGAATAAAACAATCTTTAGCTGATGAAAGTCAAATTAAAATGCAGATGCTGTAGCAGGATAATTGCATAGATCTTCCTACCACTGCAGTAATTTTTACAGTGACTTGAATATAAATATCTCTTGTTCATAGTTTTACAAAAACGTATTTCAGAGGCAGGAGGTACTATGGTAGTATTTATTTTTTTTGGTAAGTTACAAAGATGAAGTATCTATTGGACTTGAAATAAAACAATTTAAAAAGTGTGATATCTAATGCATCTACTAGGTGTGCACAGTCCTGTTTTTCTAACAAAGCAAACTTAAAAAAACCAAAACAAAACCAAACAGAAAAAGCAGAAAGCATGAGAGCAAATCCCAAAGTTTTTTTAATTTAAAAAAAGAAACGCTCAAGAAGAAAAATCCTCAAAACTGCTGTCGAGCTTACTGTAGTAGGACTTATAGTCCCAAGTACTCATAAGTTTAGTTTTTGACAAGACATTTCAGTTATATCAGTTCCATTAGATCTCATCTGCTGGGATAACTTATGAGTTGGAGCACATTTCCTGCCCCAAATCGGCAGTCCAGTTACTGTTGGCTACCAGTTTTTCTTACACTGCCTTTCACAGGGATGAACTACAGGCGATCTCTCACACACTAGATGACAAATATCCATATTAAGGTATTTCCTTGAAAGGAGATGAAACTTTCAGTTCTTTCATTCCTTACTTATAAACAAGCTGATCACATGAGGGTCACTTCACCAGGCACTGATACACAAGACATCAAGAGCTAAAAAAAGTAATAGTATTTTTATTAAAGAAACAGCATCAACCATCCCCATTCCTGATTCCCCTTCCAAGGAAATAGCAATTTCAAATTGAAACAATGCCAGATGGGAAGTGAAGAAATATTAGATCCAATTTGCTGGAGACAGCACCATGGTGGGTGTTTTCGTGTTAGCACCTGGAAATTCTCATGCCCTAAAATGGGGATTAGCTTCACTGCTAATCCCAGGGAAAAGAACAACAGCTCCCAGCGTCTCCTACTGCAGCAGCAACCCCACTTCCATTTTGTAAGTGATCTTACAAAGCCTGGCACAGAGAAAGCCCCTGAGAAGGAATAGGAAAAGGAAGACTAAAGAGCATTTAAACTAAGATTGTCCATCTAATCAGGCTTTAGGCCAAGCTGTCAAGATCCTTCACAGCAAGGGGGTGGTTTAGGACTCCCCTCTGCACCAGCCTCTCTATTCTATTGTGAAGAGTCATCCAAATGGGATGGCTTTTGCCGTGTGCACCTTTGTCTCTCTATGCAAGATTAACACTATGTGTCAAAAATATTTTGGTTTATTCTTTAATTGAAACAGAAGCTGACCAGGTTTCACCTCCATGAAAANTCACATGCTATTTCTCCATAAAAAGGCCACTGGAATATCCATCTGATTGTGAACCAGGTTGCAAACTGCTGCGCAAACTCTCCCAAGAAAAGAAGTTTCCTGAAGATCTCACAGCTCATCTTTATCCCAGTCATCCAGATCCACATCACTGAGATCAATGTCATCTTCAACTGGAAGCTGTGAAAAAGGGAAGGCTTTTAGCAAGTGTTTAGAAGCACTTAACACTGGGACATCATTGACTTTGAAAGAGGCTTACTTCATCCTGAGAGTAAGACTCCCACCTGTCATCTCTTTCATTCATAAGCACTCAAAGTGTATTGACCACAGAAGTGATCAGAGTTTCAACTAGAAGGTTGTTTTCTGCTAATAAAAATACTCCAGATAAAGGCAAACACAGGTAAACTATGTAACAAAGCTACTATGATATTCTAAATTTTAATTCCATCTGAAGTAGGTCAAAGGACCGTAGTAACTTTGTTGAACCTTAAGAACATAATCAGTCACTGTGTTATTACACAGGCTTTACTTTACAAACTTTCTGGCATTAAGACTTTGATGGTAAGGTCATCTTATTGCAGAACCAAAGTCTCCCTAGATTTCAGGTCTGGCACGCATACACTACCACCTCCCTTACGTAATCAGCATGGGTAGTAACAGGTTTCAGCCTGAACGGATTCAACTTTCAGATTACGTCCTAACAACTAGGCAGCAGTATCTTTCTACAATGTCAGACAATGAATCTGGTGTTTGGTCTGGTGGCAGGATTTAGATAATGGGAAACCATCAACACAACTTGCCACCATCTTTGAAGAACAAGAACTTTTCACATTGCTAGTTTCTAGTTACTCTAT
>VZTO01014405.1:168609-193343 GCA_013400615.1 Syrrhaptes paradoxus
CTCCATGAAAAAAAAAAAAAATCACATTTAAAATTGGTTATACTAACAGCCTCCAGTAACACTCAAACAGCACACTATCAACAAAATAAAACCCAAGACGTTCCAAAGAATTATCCATGTTGTCCTTAAAATATTTGTTACACAGAATACAATCAAGTTTACTGGTTATGACAATTCATAGAATTTCTGCAATGTTTTCTTGAGATGTGTACAGTTCACTGCTGCAGTGCATCAAGTAGCACAGTACATCACATGCTATTTCTCCATAAAAAGGCCACTGGAATATCCATCTGATTGTGAACCAGGTTGCAAACTGCTGCGCAAACTCTCCCAAGAAAAGAAGTTTCCTGAAGATCTCACAGCTCATCTTTATCCCAGTCATCCAGATCCACATCACTGAGATCAATGTCATCTTCAACTGGAAGCTGTGAAAAAGGGAAGGCTTTTAGCAAGTGTTTAGAAGCACTTAACACTGGGACATCATTGACTTTGAAAGAGGCTTACTTCATCCTGAGAGTAAGACTCCCACCTGTCATCTCTTTCATTCATAAGCACTCAAAGTGTATTGACCACAGAAGTGATCAGAGTTTCAACTAGAAGGTTGTTTTCTGCTAATAAAAATACTCCAGATAAAGGCAAACACAGGTAAACTATGTAACAAAGCTACTATGATATTCTAAATTTTAATTCCATCTGAAGTAGGTCAAAGGACCGTAGTAACTTTGTTGAACCTTAAGAACATAATCAGTCACTGTGTTATTACACAGGCTTTACTTTACAAACTTTCTGGCATTAAGACTTTGATGGTAAGGTCATCTTATTGCAGAACCAAAGTCTCCCTAGATTTCAGGTCTGGCACGCATACACTACCACCTCCCTTACGTAATCAGCATGGGTAGTAACAGGTTTCAGCCTGAACGGATTCAACTTTCAGATTACGTCCTAACAACTAGGCAGCAGTATCTTTCTACAATGTCAGACAATGAATCTGGTGTTTGGTCTGGTGGCAGGATTTAGATAATGGGAAACCATCAACACAACTTGCCACCATCTTTGAAGAACAAGAACTTTTCACATTGCTAGTTTCTAGTTACTCTATTCAGTCACTTCTGAACCTAGCAAATCATCAGCACTTTTACAGATGGAGCACCTCTTACCTCACCATCTTTGCCATCCCAAGGTTCAACTGAATTAATTTTAGGGAAAGCTCCACCAGCCACTGGTGCTGTAGAGCCACGACCAACAGACAGTTCCCTGAGAAAAAACAAGTAAAAGTTAAATTTCAGAAGTGTCTCCAGTCTCTGTCAGTGGCTGCTTCACATAAAAGGGAGTTAAGTTTGAAATCAGTTTGCATCTCTTGAAGCAAATCTAAACTGTCTGGAAGCAGAAGCTTTTCAAACTGAGAAGCAGAAAATGAAGAAGAGCCCTTAAAGCAGCATTGTGAATTTACAATTGGGTCCAAAGAGACAAACTACGTGAGCTACACTGTTCCATATTTCAACAGTGCCCCCTTGTAACCCTCATAAGCAAACACAGCCCCTTTAACAGCATGTTGTATATCCTTTGAGGCAACGCTAAGAGGAGCCTATAATTCCAGTTTTGGAAGCCACCTGCAACTGTTACTTGAAATTGCTAGTGATCTTTTTTTGGTGGACTCTAAGCCTCCACGTGTTACAATGGGAACCAGCTTCTGCTTTGAGACACCCCATATGGCACTGGCTAGGTAGGCTTGCTTGAAAAGCCTGGCATTAAAATCCTGAAGAGCTAATCCCTTTGAATTCTTTCAGAGGCAAATAAGACCGAATAAGTATTCATCCCTGAGTCTATAATTTTTATGCTCTTCTCAGTGCTTCTTTCCTTACTTTCTTCAACACTGTTGAGACTGCCTATTAGATTACAAAAGCTGCACACAGCAAGCTGAGTTAACAGCCAGCTACACCATCTCTGATAGTACTGCTTTCTCTAGGCAGCACAGCTGAGCTGAAGTGTCAAATAAGAGATTATTCCAGCAAGTATTGCTCTGTAGTAAGACAATACCAAACCAATTACCTAGTTCAATATAAGGTGTTAAGTAGGCTGTTGTGTCCTGAAAGCACCATCCACCCTCTCAAGGAGAGGCTTCTGTAAAATGGATTTTATAGACTAAGTTTGAGAATTATGTCTGAGAAAGGCAGACACTTCTCTCACGTGCATTAGTACAGACTGTCTGGTATTTATTATTCTTGCATCTGAATCCTGTATTTTACCTGGTGCTCTCAGATCCTTCCCTTTTTGGCATTAAGAAAGTCTGATCACTTACACAGATAAGACATTAATCCAGCAGGAGCAGGGTTCAATTAATGGCAAGGTAAGGAGAGACTTGTATTTCCTTTTGCAATTCTGACTGTCCTTTGCCATTCTCCAAGCAAGGACACAGAACACTGCTAATGTAAGCTCAAAGGCTCTTACACACTTTGTGGCAGCTGGTGTCCGGCAGAGAAGCAGAGTTCTCACTTCACTTTGACCACGCTTAAGTAACAGTTTCAGTTTAGCTGCTCTGTTTCAATACTAGTGCTGCCTTCTGTCCTCCTGCCCATTTTCTTTCCCCATTCAACCTCTCTCAGCACTGGCTTTTGCCCAGCTATGCAAGAGGTAGTTTCAGGGAACCTGAGCTGAGCAAAGAGCTACTGACTTTTTGGACAGATTGCTTCAGCCCCCCTAGTTAGTTTATCAGATGCCAGGGGAATGGGAAGGTGGCAGGGGGGAAGACAGGACCAGACCAAACCAGAAAGATGAACAGCAATACACCTCAAGAACGGCAGCAGCACCCATTTAGATTCCCAAACTGAGAACTTCCCAATTACTAATTAGAATGCACCATTTGAACTTAATAGTATTTATTACCAAATCCCATTAATTTCTTGTGTTACCAGAGAACCAGAATTTTTCATGATCAAAGCTCACTTTTGTTTTCAAACAGTTTTCATAAGTTGTGCTAAAGCTACCATTTAAGTCTAAATGTCCACTTTCTTAGTTCTGTCCACTACAAAAGGTAGAGACTGCTTTATTAGTTGCAGTCCTCACTGGAATCATTCCCTTACTCCAATGAATGCTCATTGTCTTAATTCTCTTAATGTGCAAGACTTGTCTGATTTAGGAGAGCCTGATTTTGGTCTAAAGAGTCACAGCCCCAATTACAGAAAGATTTAAGTCACTTAAAGATTTCATACCTCAGAAACTCATTAATCCCTTGCTCACTGAATGACCCTTTCAGAAGGGCAAATTTCATCTTCCGAGCATTAACAGCTGCCATTGCTGGATATCCAAAGCCTCCAATCCCCAAAGAGCTCTCAAGATCTGACTGAGCACCTGCTTCTGTCCACAGCCACCTTGAGGAAAAAAATAAAATAGAAAATGAATAATTAGCATAGGCACTACAATAATTTTGTAGTTACACATATCCTGCAACCCTGCAGAGTTCAAGCTGGGCTCTGAATTGCCCTTGGCAGTGTCAACTGTTGTTGAAGTCAGCAGGGAACAGCAGGGTCCTGATCTTGAACCATAGAACAGAAGAAAGCTGTTCCTGAACAGCACCTCTGGACAAGCCTTGCGCTCACAGACACTAAAAGCTCGATCAGAACAGCCATGAAAGACAGTCCAGTCCATGTTACCAATCCGAACAAATTGCTGCCCTTCAGCCTATATTAGGCAAAGTTTAAAATGGCTCAAGCCACGGTTCTAAACATGAAAGTACTGCCCAAATCCCACTGCAGAGGATTTCCAGACAAAGACTGCAAGACTTCACTCAGTGTTGGTTCCCCACTGGTCAGGTCTCAGTTCCTCTAATGCTTAACAAATCCCCTGGGGAACCTCTGGAATCAGCCAATCTCAGCATTTCCCTGCAGGCTTTCATGCCATTTTGCCCCCTTTTCAGAGCAGTCAGTGTGTCAGAACAACTCTCACTTCGCAGAGAAGCCCCGGAGAACCTAACCTCCATTTAAGGAGTAGAAAAGGCAAAGCCTGCTGCCCTGCTTCTTTGAGAGCATGAAATTTGTTAATAAACTGCGATTTACTTTTTTTTTTTTTTTTGAGAATTCAACAGTCATACTGGCAGTCACCTAGCAGCAAAAGACTCTAAAAGAAACTGGATCAATACTGCCCTAAAATATTTTAGCATTTAGGACAAGAGTAAAAGATGCTTAATTTGGTCCCATTAATACTTAGATATCACTTGTAGGATTTGAGAGTTGGTTGAAAGAAAAAATCAGCAGTTTATTCTAAAGCCACATCATCCCACCTGCAGTACAGTTAGTGAAATACCAAGATACACTATCCTGAACAAGTAACAACTTTGATCTGCAGATAAATCACTATCACACAAATTCTGTCCCATTATCTCTACAAATGCTTACATCTTTTCCAAGACAACCAATGACACTTACCCCCACATTTTCTTTTTGTATTTTTCTGCCATTTTTAACATGACGTCCAGGTAAGAATTCCTCCCTGAAGCTCCTGTTTGTTAGACAGAATTGGACAAGTTAAAAAACATAACTACATGCTTTAAGTGACAAGTTCATACAGAAGTCTGCTTGCTTGTATGTCTACCTGTGTCAAGAATATGAGGCAGGACAGAAATGATGCAGAGCTGATGAGCATCACAGGTACTCTTCAGAACATCTTCACTAATTATCTAGAAGAAAGCAGCAGAAAGTCAATGATTTGATTACCCAGCTGTGACTGCACTTCCCTCTAACAGCTTATCAACTCCATCCTACAAGGTAATAAACATCAAAACAACTTGATTAAAAAAAAAAAAAAAAGGTTACAAGCCTCTCCTACTTCCCTGGTCCCTCAACACAAAACTAATTACAAAGAGTTCACAAAGTCTTACATTGAGACTTGCAGCAACAGGAAAGTAAGCAGTACCAAATACAGCTTACAGAGAGCGCAGTAACATGTCACTTCTTGCTCAAAGTCACTGTCCTTGGACCAGGGCTGGAAAAGGCACTCCCAGACCTATGCATATGCCTGTAGGTTTCACTCATGGTATTGGCAGCATAAATAGAGCCAGCAGGGTGCAGCATTTGCTGCAGATGAGGACATTTAATCACACAAAGCTGTTATTGCTGTGTTAATGTGGATCTACCTTAAAAAGGAATCAACCCATTTATCTGCATCAGTGGTCCCCAAAGTTTGACCATGCACCGCTACCAGTAATAAAATTTCTAAGCACACAGCCTTAGTACTACTTTACGAACATTATGTACATTATAAAACATACAGAAAATAGAAATTTTGAAAGAATGACAAAGATGAAATAAACACCATTTAAAAATAACTTTTAACCTATTAACAATACAAATTCATTTTTATTTTTGCACTCCAATGGCTTGTCTTGCATGCACCCCACTTTGCAGACAACTGATCACCATTTCAGATCTACCAACATCAAGGTGAAACTAGAAGTCACCATAAAAAGACTGGAGTTTTTTTGGACAACAAGCAAGATTAATCATCATGCAACTTCTAATGGATGACTTACAAATGACAAAACCCTGTCCTCTTGCTGTAAGAAAAAGATGGGGCACAGAACCCAACCTTCCTACTCGTTCCTCAAGAGAGGATGCAGATACCCTAGTACCATCTTGTCAGCACAGTCACTGTATCAATTCTGATAATCTTTCAGTCAACAAATTCACAGTAAAAATTAAATAACAGAAAGCTGAATGATCAGACTTGTCATCCTTGACATTTTGCTGCAAAGTGCAAGCAGCACACTTTGGCTGTTTTATTTACAGTTAATATAGTCCTGTAAAATCTGACGCAAAGAATAAAACGGAAAAGCACTTTGAAAAAATGATGCAGAGGTACCTCCAGGAGCTCAGGTGGTGGGGCATTATCAGAAAACAGATCCAGAGCACGAGAAATGATATCAGATCTAGTTCTGCCACCATCGTAATCAACAGGGTCTTCTCCTTTTTGGAAGATTTTAATTGTGGGAAATCCACGAATCTGAAAGACAAGTTTAAGCCATCAGCACAAAGAAATCTCAATATTTATGGTGGAAGTTACCTGCTACTCTGATGTGTTCTAGATTAAAAGAAACAGAAGAGATTTAACATCTACATGAATCAAGCCTCACAGTATGTTATGCCTGAACTAGAACGATATTGTAGCTTCCCACTTGTGCAACAATTCAAGGCAAGGCTAACACACTGAAACACTGTTTCAAGTTTTAGGCCTGATGAATCAGCAGTGGTTACATCTCAGTTTAGATGTACCAAGCAGTAAAGGTTAAGCACCAGGAGGACTCTAACTCTTTGTATTTCTCAGACAATAATTTCCCAATTTGTCTACGGGGAGACAGCACTGTGACAACAAACGGACCTTAAACTCCCTCTGCTACACTTCCAGTAAAGCTTGTTCAGCCTTGTTGCTGACTGCCAACCATGTACGCTTAAGGGGAGACAAAGCAGCACACTGTAAGCACCCTGTACTCTATTAAAAAATAATATCAGTTCACTTTGGGCCCACAGAATAGATGATCTGGGTCTGATATTGCCAGAGTGATCCCCGATAACTGGCTCCAAGATATACAGGTACATGCGTGTGTTCTGGAGTTGCCCAGCCAGCATACAAACAGTCTGAAAGGAGAGACCTCTTACTTCAGACAAAGCTAACAAGACCTTATGGAAATAAACAGCCTTTTTCATCAACAACATTATTCCTTTCCTCTCACCCCATTTATTTATATTGTTACTGACATTCAAGAATGAATTATTTGTGGAAAAGTGGTATGTGTCACTTAACATTATTTTTAGCACAAAACATTTAAGTGGTATCAGATTAAGGAACTGTTAGTAAGCATTAAATCTGACTTACTAGAGATGGAAAGGAAATTGTAACCACTGCAGAGCGCACTCACCCCGTATCGGCTTGCCAGCATCTGATTGACTGTTGCATCTACTGCAGCGAGCTTTACTTTTCCCTTTGTTTGTTCCTTCACCTCAGTGGCAGCAGCTGCCCATTCTGGCTCCAGGCTGAAAAACAATGAGTATGAGTGCCCTAAGCCCCCCTAGAACTAGCAAAAGTATACCACATTCCAACATTATGTAGCGTACTCCACTCAAGGGAAAAAAAAAAAATCAAGTCTTTGCAGAGAATGACAGCTAGGAGGGTTATTTAAAATGAGACTGAAGTCCTGCATCTGAAGGAATTAAAAGGTTAATATAACTTCTGGATCTTATTTCCACTGCTAACTAGGAATTTTACTGCTAATGAGGACTGCAGACAGAGTGGCACCAAGGTGCCCTGAGCAGAAGCCCACACAGTTACAACAGCTTATGGAAAACCCCACTTCTGATATACCAGAGATGCAAGGTCCCTTTAAGGGAATTAAGGATATTGCACAAAAACAAGCACTAAGGGGAAACGAATTGTCAAAGAAAAACCTCATTTACTTTTTGCAGTGCCCACACCACGGGGCATAAAACTCCACCATCCACACATCGTCACTATTTATGACATTCTTATCAAAGCTGTCATCAGTCAGCTCAATCACATCCTTCTTATCTCCACCTCCGCTCTCTCGGCTCTGTAAGAAACAAACAGACTCTCACATAAGAAGTAACCAAAATTGGTTTCCCACACAAGCTATCTCCTCTGTGTCACATTGTACCAAACGGCCTTTATCTGAATGAGATACAAAACAGGTCATAAAACTTTCCCATTTTAGAAGTGACAATACATATAGCCTACTCCCACAGCACTTTCAAGAAACAGTCAGTGAACCTTCTCTTAACAAAAAAAAAGAGAAGTGAGGTTAAACTAACAAGAAGATGTGGGAACAGTTCCCCAGTTCTTCATGCTCTGATCTGTCCCAGAACAAAGCACTCTCCAACCCTCCAACCCCACTGTGCCCCAGCTTCCAGGCAAAACAAATATGTGAGTACAATACACACTACAGGGTACAGTCCACCCAGCTCTTCTATCTGGCCAGCCTGAGGATGTTGGAATGTACTTGCTCCATGACTTGGAAACAGTAGTAGGAGCCAGAAGCTTTTCAATTTACCTTCAAGGAGAAATCCAGCAAGCCAACTTCAGAAGAACGCTACCAAATTAGAAAAGCCTCACCCACCTAGCTTAGACTAGGACTAGGCAAACGGTAACTCAACCAGTCAGAGAATGGGGTTAACAGGGACCTCAAAGTTCAAAGGGAGATGCAAAGTCTTAAACCTGGGGAAGAAAAACCCCATGCACCAACACATACTGGGGCCTGCCTGGTTGGAAAGCAGCTTTTCAGAGAGGGACTTGGGGGTCCTGGTGGACAAGTTGAACACAAGCCAACAATGCACCCCTGTGGCAAAGGCCAACAGCCTCCTAAGCTGCTTTAGGCAGAGAGTTGCCAGCAGGTCTGGGGAGGTGATCTTTCCCTCTGCTCAGCACCCAGAGTGCTGGGTCCAGTTCTGGCCTCCCCAGTATCAAAGGCATGCACACCCTGGAGCAAGTCCAGCCAAGGGTCAAAGCTGATTAAGGACTTTGAGCATGAGAGGGTGAGAAAACTGGGATTGCTCAGCTGGAAAGAGAGAGGGCTCAGCACAGATCCTATCCTTGTATACAAATACCTGATTAGAGGGGAGTAAAGAAAACAAACTCTTATTTGCAGTGCCCAGTGACAGGACAAAAAGGGCATAAACTGAAATAAAAAAATTTAAGAGAAAACTTTTCTACTGTGAGGGTGGTCGAACACTCGAACAGGTTGTTCAAAGAGTCTGTGTGGAGTCTCAGTCCTTGGAGATATTCACAACTTGACACAGCCCTGAACAGTCTGCTCTAGCTGACCCTGCACTGGGCAGGTGGCTGGACTAGACAGCCTCCAGAGGCCCCTTCCACCTTCAACTATTCTGTGAACAGTCAGGAGCACAAACTCTGATGTCCTGTATAGATCAGTCTCGAGTTGACAACAAACCCATGCATTCCCTCAGATACCTGTTTCCCAGAACTATATCCTCCACTTCTGCCACTAAGACGATCTTTCACCAGGGACCGAAGAGCACTTAGAGCAGCATCGACAATAGCGTCACTTGTCCTGCCACCTGCAACACAGCAAAACGAGCGACTGAAGTATCAAAAGGCCAGCTTAAGGTAGGCCCCTGACTTAATTACAAATTTTATACTCCCCCACTCTAAGGGTTTTTCGGGAAAAGCAGGACTGCACTATAAGGGATACGGTACTAGTGGTGGGACATCACTGACTTAAAACACAAGCAGCAGGACTGACTTCACTCCTTAACTACCCGTCTTATCTGGTGTAGGGTGACTGTGGCAAGCTCCCAATAAACAAAAAGAAAGGAATAATTCTTTGGAAATGCCTATCAACCTTCACCAACTACAAACTGCAGGTGGGACTGTTAGCCCATGCTAAGACATACATAATTTGGTCAAACTAATCCCACCCATCTGTCTCTCAGTTACTATAAGCACTAGACAGTAAGGAAATACCACACAAGACAGCAACAACAGCTACCATACATAATTACTGTATTCAGGGAAGTTTTTAGTCATGCAACACACAAAAGAACTTCACATTTACCCTGATAATCCTCTGCTTTGTTTTTGTTGGCTCCAAATATCTTGATAGTTGGAAACCCTCTGACTCCATACTGTCCACCCAAGGACTGATGCTTATCTGCATCTACTGCACCTACTTTCACTACACCCTGTGGAAATAAAAACAAGAACTAAGACAAGACTTCTACAGAGATTTAACACATTTTGTACTCTGTGCATGCTGGAGAGAGAGTTATTAGGAGGGTAAGAAAAGTCACCAGAAGAGAGGTGTTATTCCCTCAAAAGCCTTAAACTACAGAACACCATACATATCCATTTCTTTTTTCATCCTGACAAACTAGATTTCACATTATTTGGGGTTTTTTGGGGGTGGTGTTTTTTTTGTTTGTTGTACTTTTTGGCTGGGTTTGTTTTTTTTTGTGTGAGTTTTTTTTTTTAAGGGGAATATAATTTACATAGGCAAGAGTTCAGCAAATCACTACATGACCAAGGTTTCTGTAATTAACAAAATACTCATCACCAACAGCTTACAAAGCTGTTTTCAGATATTCAGTTCATGCTGTTCCTGTACTTCAGAGGCAGGTGACAGGACAGCAAGGAAGAAAAGAAAAACATGCTATTTTAGGGGATGGCTGGATTCTAATGTCTTCTGGTGCTGTTAAAAGCAGCCCTGGAAAGCAGTAATGGGAATTCAAAGGAACAGAATTGACTTGCTACATCTACAATTCAATAGTTTCTTTTAAAAAATAATTAAAAAACCTGACAAAAATCCCAACTTTTTAAGTGCCTCTGACTGGCCACTTCTCTAGCTCCACAGGTATGATTAAAGTGATATAGTTTTGGGGACCAAACCCCACCTCCATGTTCCTAAATCAGATAACAAACAGCCAAACTCTCCTCAATCCACAAATACGTTTGAAAAGTTAAGCTTACTTTTAATGCTGTTGCTGCTTTCTTCCACTCAGGGGTTAGTCTTTGACAATGACCACACCTTTTAGAAAAACAAACAAAAACTCAGTAATTGTCATTCAGATGTGTTAATCATTTCACAAAGTACAGAGTGGTCTTGTGGGGTCTGCAATTACAGAACAATCACTCACAGACTGAAGATCTGCTCATGAAGAGGGGAAGAGGCTAGGCCACAACATCACACCATCACTCAGACTTCTGAAGAAAACCCTCCATGTGTATTATATAGCTGCATACACAAACACACGTATACACACACACACATCTCAAAAGCTACCTGGCTTTCCTAACACAGAGGCAAACGAGCACCAAAATCCAGATTTGCACACTACTCTGCTTGTTGCAAGCTAAAATGGACTTGTGACAAGGTCTGAAAAACTTTTCTTAACTAGGAAGAGTTTGTGGCACACCACAGGCTGGAGGTGCCTGGGGGAGAAGACGAACAGTTCACTGGCAATTAGCACATAATCACAGCATCAGAAATCTGTAGGAAAAGAGGAGCTGCCAATTTACTTATACCTGTTCAATAAACCTTCCCATTACCCATAAAGCTGCAACAACACTAGAAGAGGCACAGCAAGCTTTCCTCTAAACCTCTCAGTTCAGACAGAGTCAGGCTGTTGCAGTGAAAGGCCCCTTTCTCCAAAACACAGAACTTTGCATTGCAATAGCACAGAGGATTTGTGCAAAGATGGAATATGCATCACCAGAATTTACATGAAAGCTGAAGAGATTCCATGCTCTGGACATAAACAAGATGGGAGATAGAAGTGCTAAATTAAGATGCACAAAGCCAGTGTCTTTCAATGGAAACTAGAAATTCTAAGTGTGAATTCAGATCAGAATCAGGTTCAGAAAGACAAAAGTTGAATTATCTATTGCACTTTGATCAGTCATTTTTAACACTAATCTCTGTAGAAAAACTGAAGTAGTAAAACAGGATATAAGGTTTTGTTGTTATACCCTATTTGCCAACTTGAAACCAATTCCTGACTTTTTCCCTTTTGAGGGTATTTAAAATAGAAATCCCAACTGCAGCTGTTTTGCTAGTGATGAGGCCAAACGGATAACTGTACTGACAACAACTGAAACCCTGGACTGATCAGCACCAGATTCCTATGCTGCTCCTCCAAGACAAGAGGAAGGAAGTACACAGCTGTAGTTCTTACCATGGGGCATAGAACTCCACGAGCCACAGGCTCTCACTCTGAATGACCTCCTTGTTGAAGTTAGTTGGTGTTAGCTCTATCACATCATCACTGGCCGAGTACAAACCATTAACTGCCAGGAATAACGTGCAGCTCACTGTGCCTAGAACAGAAAGAGAAGTAATCAGCACCCCTGCAGATCATTTATGGCTCTCCTGTTGCCATGGCTAAATCATCTCCCTTCCCACCACAAATCAGCAGGAAAAAAGGGATTCAAGCTTGACCAGAGAAAAAGGAAGGTAACATATGTATTTCCTCCCCACTTAAATCATAGTTCTACAGGATCATGCAAAATATTTTCTGTGCCTAAAGCTAGCTAGAGTTATGCCACTCCTGCTATGGCTCTCCAGAGAGCATTTTGCCAAAGCTGCAACCCTAACTACTACTGGTACCAGACCAGCAGAATTTCCACAGGTATCCCCACGATCAGCTGTGTTTTCTTTCAGTCCTTTCTCATAGAAACTCCTACAGCAATTGCCCACGCCTCTTGCACAGCAGGCACTTCAACACATCTTTCATAGAATCACATAATGCAGGACTGTCCCAACTAGTCTTAGTACAGTTACACTTATTTTAGGACCAGCACTTCATGCACTGGTGGTGTAAAGAGCTCCTTCATTCTTGTGCATGAGAATCTTAATCTACCCTTGATTTGTCTGTCTAGCAACAGACTGGACAACAACAGCTAAATTGCTCTGGTTAACAACTCTAGCACTCTTAGAATACTAAAAAAAAATAAAAAAAAAAGAAGAACATTGAAAAGTACAAGGAAATTGCTTTATCTTAATAAAGATTTACATACTTTTGGTCACTTCTAGATCTTACTATTGCTTGAGACTTTGCACGTAAAACCTCATAATCCTTCCTTCTACCTAGTCAGAGAGATTAAGAGATGACTTGATGAAAGATGACAAGCATCTCCATAACAAAATCTACATAACAAAAGACTTTTCTTAATCCACCAAAGACTGGGGGGAGTAAGACTCAAACATCTAGGTTAGAACTAGGCAAAAAAAAGTTAGCTTTGTGGAAAGTGGTTAACAACTTGCATAGGAAGCTGCACATTCTCTCTCAAAACTGAACATGACAGGAAGATACAGTTCAGTGATGCATAAACTCTAGAGCACATTACACAGACTGCACAGCATCACCTAGGCTTTATCAGTCTCACTCAGGAAAAGCCAGTTTCATTACACCTATTCTGCAAGTGAAAGATGAAAGAAATAGCATCTTTCAGGTTGCTCAACCAGAGACCAGGACTGAACTGCCACACCGCAACCCAGCACCCTATGTATTGCACGACTCCCCCTCCTAACAGCTTCTTCTAGCCCTAGGATCCAATCCTTTTCTTTTGGGGTGATCCTAGCTGGCTTCCACCACCAGATTTACACGTTGGATTGGCTCTCTCCCTTCAGTATGCCTACACACAAACAGCACTTCATCAGCACTTATCAACTGTCTTCTAGGGCAGTCCGTAGCTGTCACAGCATGTTACGGTGACCCACAGTAGCAGCTGCTGCTGGGGAAGAGTAGAAAAACAAGGATGCAAAAAGCTATTTGAATATTACAGCCACTCTCAAGAGAAAATCCCTTCTCTAGATGGAATGAGACCATTAAACTGAAATCAGCATATTTTGGCATCACCTAAAGAGATCTGTGGCAGAATATATTCAGAAGCTAAACAGAGTTCACTCAACCGTTTGCCACTTCAAATAGGGAAGTTCTAGCTTATGCAAAGCACTTGCTAAAGAAAACTCACAAGAGAAAGCCCACTGTGAAATTCACCAAGTCATGTATCACTGCATTATGTTTTTTAAAACTATGAGTTGTGAAATGGTGGCATATTTTTCCTTTCTATAGTGAAATATTCAAGGTTTAATTCATCTTTAGCAAACAAAAATATAATTTTCCAACAAACACCTAAGCCAGATAATGTGATTTCAAAAGTTGTTTCCTAATGGAAGCAAATTACATAGACAGGAGTGTTGTTAAACCAACTAAGACTGATCCACTGGTTCTACTAGTCCTTATCGAAAAGCCAACTCTAAAGATCTGTGAAAAAAAGCTTTTGCTACTGGACAATGATGATTCTCTTAACTCCCTCCTTAAAACACCCACCCCTCCTGCATCAGAGCTCGGTGTGCTGAAGTTCACACATCCCTGCTCATGTGTGCTTCCCCTTTCGGCCCCGTGCAGCATTAGCTACACCTTGGGTGTCTCTATGAAGGGGCCCGAGGGGACTATTTAACACATTCCGCACAGAGAATCAGCAGCAGGGGGAGAGGAAGTGCAGTTCCCCAGGGACTCCTCCTTTTGTCTTCAGTCATTACTTTCTTACTCCCCCTGCAGCACTAGAGCCCAGATCAGGGCAGCCAGGCAAGCAAAACACCACAGCTTACTGGAAACCAAAGCGGGTTTCTTTATTAGCGTCAAAGATAAGCACCCTTTTTTTTGTTGTTTGTTTGTCTGTTTGCTCGGATCTCTGGGCGCTCTACCTGCCCTCCAGTCACCCATCCAGGCGCCACAGCGGCTCGGACCAGCAATGGCCGAAACACGACTGCGGGCGCTGCTCCCCCACTCCAGGGCTCACCCTCCCCACCGCTGCCCACCCCGGAGCGCGGCCCACACGGCTTGAGCCCTCCCCTCGCCCGGCGCAAAGCGGCTCCGAGCCTTCCCCAGCTGCCGCCCGCTCAGCCCGGCCCCCAGCCCCCTCCCGCCACAACGGGCCCAGCTCCCGGCAGGGCCCGGAAAGGGGGAAGCGGAGGCTCGCGGCCCCCTCAGGCCGCCCGGGCAGCCCACCCTCCCCTCGGCGGCCCCGCCACCCGCGGCTCCTACCCCACCAGAGACGGCCCATAGCACGCGCCCCCATGGCTCCCTCGCGCTCCCTCGGCCGCCGCTACTGGAGTCTGCCCGCCCACGCGCCGCGCGTTCTCTGCCGTGGCCGCCGCCCATTGGCGGCGCCAGCGCTCGCGCACTGGCATAGCCAATAGGGAGAGGCCGTGTCAGTCGCTGCGGCGCGCGGGTGGCTGAAGAAGGCTGTGAGGGGCGAGGGAGTAGGGCGGTGGCAGCGGGGATGATGTCGGAGGTGAACCTGGTGAGTCTTGTCAGCAGGCTGCCCCTGGAAGACACGCTCTGAGCCTGTTTCTAGCATCTTCCGACGGTCCTGCTGCAGCCATAGTGCCCTCAGCTGCTCCCTGCCTCACAGCGCTGGGGGCTGGCTGGGCCTGGGCCGAAAGCCACGCAGGCCTTAGAGGAGAAGGAAAGCAGGACAGCGCTTTCAAGTCAAGACGGTGTTTGAATGGAGTCTCTGAAAGAGATGTAGATTCTGTTTCTTCATTGCAGCATGAACTTCTGTGATATTACTGGAAAAAGCCCTAATGTGACTCATGGCTACATAAAAAGGGGAGTAATGAAAAGACACACTGTCTGCAGAGGTTCATGAAACAAGTTATTTGGCCCATATTTTAAAATGTATGGGTAATTGTGGGAACAGGATTAGAAGGGACTTCGCAGGTTTCCAAGGTCAGCACACTGAAACAGCAGGCATCGTTCCGTACATAGGAGTCTATGAGACGTCACGGATGCATGCAGGGGGTCTGGCTGATAAAAAACCTGAAATCAGTTACCAGAGGAATGAAATACAGTGCTAGAAGAACACTTGTACACAACAGAGAGTGAGAGGATTAATGTTATAAATGTGAGCAATATTCTTGTGTTCCAGGGAGCTTGCCTGGTTCCTGCCCTGGCAGATGAGTAGGAGGAGTATAACGCACAGGGATTCTGGCTTTACAGGTCCTAGGTACTTCCTAACTCCATGTCGTGGTTTATAAAGCCACAGGGACAGTTTTTGCTAAACACCTGGTGGGCTGAGGCAGGGACAGGGAGGGTTTCACTCACCATTTAGGGTCACTATTTAGGGCAAGAAACCAACAGGACTTGGGAAGAACAAGAAAACAATTGAATTTATTTACAAGAAGCAAGATACTGAAAGAAAGAAACCACATCTTAAAAGGGCACTTCTCCCCCACCCCTCCTTTTTTCCCAAAGCCCAAAGGCTTTGCTCTGTACCTTCTCCCCCGAGCAGTGCAGGGGGCAGGGAGTGGGGGGTGCAGTCAGTCTGCCACTCCTTCCCCCTCTGGGGAGGGCTCCTCACCATCTTTCCCAGCCACCACTGGAGTGTCCCTTCTCACGTTGAGAGTCCTTCTCCAGAACTTCTCCAGCGTGAGTCCTTTTCCAAACGGGGCTACAGTCCCCTGACAACTGCCCGGCTCTGGTGTGGGCTTCTTCTGGCGTTGGCTCAGCCCTGGCCTGGGGTGGGTCCATTCTGAAGCTGGGAAACTACCAGCAGTTTCTTACAGAGGCTAGATGGTGGTACTCCTTCCCCCATTCCCCCTCCTGGTTACCACCCCTCCCTTGCCGCCAGCAGCAGACCATAACACTGCAAAACTGAGACATGGTTGAGTGTTCCTGGAATGCAGTTCACAGTAAAGCAAGCTTTGCCTGAAGGAGCAGTTTTCATTTGAGTTATTAACACTCATTTATTCTTAGTGGCCTGTAATTACCAGAAGGCAGTGGACAGAAGCTTTTACTGAAGACAGAAAAAAGACAGGGAAAGTCTCCAAGCTAGTAAAAAGAGGCGGGGATAAGGATTTCTCAGTGGAAGAACTGGCCTTGTGTCTAGCAGAGGGGAGCCAGCTGCTGCACCATCTCAGAAGGAGATGGAGCTTAAGACAAGCTATTCCCTGCTTAATGAGGCTTATTATCTGTTTAGGATGAGACTGGGGTGAAGGTTTGGAAGCTGTAAAAAGGCCTTTTGCTGGATCATGTGATATACATGACCAGAACTGACCCCATTTGAAGAAGTAGGGAAAGATTTGAAGGCAGCAGAAATTTTCAGAGGCCTTCACTAGCTGGCAGGTGTAGCACTACAAATATTCCCGGCTCCAGCATCTGCTCTTCAGAGATGTTTCACAGACATCATCAGCTTTGGAGCCCATTTGTCTCAATCAGAGTGAGGCTGTCACAAGGAGTGAACTCAGTTAATGAGGCTTCAGTGTTATCCTAAACCAGAAATGATTGGTTTACCCTGATCCCCACCACAGCTGGAATTAGCTGCCTTTCCTCTTCTGTTACTTAAATGGAGCATTCACCTATTCACATCCAGGCCTTTCTCTCCCCAAGTCTTTGCTGTCATGGTCATTCAGGTCCCCAACAGGACCTGTCTGTATTCACCTTTTCTGTATCATAACTTATTTGGGATTAGCCTGTTACACAGCAATTTTGTGATCACTTCTGGTTTCTCAAAAAGGTATTGAAAAAAATAGTAGCATTAGATGCACCACCTACCGTCTCACCTGATCGTGTTGCCACATCACGTAGTGCACCAATAAGAGGTTTACTCCTTATGCATAACAGCAAAAGGCATCATGTTTTCCAGTGCCAGATGTCTCCTTTCTTAGGTTATATCCTGGTAACGAATGAGTTGGATAGCAAATGACACACTGCCGTAGAAAGTCACCTGCCATTCAGCTGGGCCCCATGAGAGGCAGCAGGATTACAATATGCTGCAGGAGGATTTCCAGTGGCCTTTTCTAGATTCTTGTTTGCTGCAGTGTACCTGTTAGAGGTCCCTCCCTTCAGCTGTGAAGCTCTGTTACCCAGATATGAGGACACACCCACTCCTTCAAAACAACAGCAAGGTTCTATTTTCTTAGTTCTTACAACCTTTATACCTGCCAGACCAGTGTTATGGTTGCCGGTGAAGAAGTTTGGGAGGAGTGGCCAGTGGCCATGGAGGCAGTCACTAGTCTGGCCCCATTTCATTCTGGTGCCTCTGGAGGCAGTGACAGCAGGAATGTAGGGACACCCAGCTGAAAGCTAATGGCTTTATTTTCAGCTGTGTTCATTTTCATCTATCTCAATTCCCTGACCCAGCTGCACAAAGGAGAGTGCAGGTTCAGAGGAAAGAGTCTGGCAGGACCCCAACAGTCCTGACTTTTAGTAGCTTAAGATACTGTAGACTAAACTCTCAAATTTCTGCAGCAAAAGGAAAACAGGTGATAAAGGATTTAGTTTTTTGAGGATGCTTCTGTGCTGATTGGAAACTTGTGAGCAGCAAGGGAGCAGATGATGTAGGAGATCTCTCAGACCAGACACCAGGAGATCAGAGAGGTGCAATCCATCTCTATTGCAAAATCCTTATGTGAGGAAGAGGATTATAAAAGATGAGCACCCACTTTCAAATATCAGAGACATGAAAGCTTTTCAAATTCAGTTAGTTAATACATGAGACAGAGAGTCTGCAAAATTTGTCCAGAAGAGTACATGATGACAATGCTTCCCGTGCCTGTATCTCCAAACAGGGAGTAGGATCAGAACGGAAAAATGGGAAGAAATTGGAGGTGCTTCTGGGTCCATTTCTCTGTTTTCTTCAGTTTGATCAAGCTACCTGCAAACACAGCAAGTCTCAAATATTCTAGCTTGAACTATCTAACAAAGCTTGGCAGCACAGAAACAGCATTTTCAGTAGCTAAATAAAATATTTAACCTCTTCTTGACAGATACACCAGAACAATCTGTATTAAAAGAAGAAACTTACACAAAACCTTTTTGACTACACCAGTAAGTTTTTCAGGAACTAACATGATGCTTGGTGGGGAGGAGACCATACCCCAGCCCACAGGATCCTTTAGGCGTATCTCCAGATGATTAATGTTACTGCAGTTGGGCCTCACTTTTGTGCTAAACATGGAAGTTCAGCCTCTTCATGAATTTCAGGGCTGACTAAACCATATGTAGTTGTATAAAATGCTGGACTGTCTGTTGCTTTGCAAGTCACCTTGGAATTGTCAAGAAAAGACAAGTATAATGGGTAACTAATGTTATGGAAGCCCATTAAGCTTCTTGTCATTCTCCAGTTTAATGGCTAGCTTGTTTTATTTGACTGTTGTGGCAAGGAGAAAAAACTGTTGTAATAAAGTAAGCGTAGCTGTTTTTTCTTAAGAAAAATAGGTTTGCTTTGAGCATATCACATGTAGGTTGAAATGGTGTATCCAAAGGCCTTGGAGCTCACTGTGAATTCCTGTGAGCACAGCTTGTTCTTGGTGAGGAGAACCTCAGTCCTGCAGCTTGAATTCTGACTGTACGTGTTCTGAGAAAGAACCAGGGTAAATCTTGCAACCAAAGAAAATTGCAACAAAGGAAATTCTGGTTAAGTATTGGGAAAGTATTTTTTCACTTTGAGAGTGACTGAGCATTGGAGCACAGAGATTTTGCAGCCTTCATCCCTGGAGGTATTAAAACTCAGATGAGTGTGACCCTGAGCAACCAGACTTAACTTTGGCTCTGAAGCTCACCTCCAGTGGTCCTAATTAACTTTCAGAAGGACCATCGCTGCCATCTGCCCTATGCAGTGAATACAGCATTACTAGCATAGTTAAAGCTTTTTTTTTTTGCATGGCAAACTGTATTTCTGCACAAGGCTTTCTGATGAGGTAAGCTTTTACCACGCAAGGGTTTCTGCTTAATAGCTGTGTGTGATTCTACACATCGAATCGCGGTAACTCTGCTAGACAAGCACTGCGTGTGTATGCACAGAATGGCTATGGCCACTAAATATTTCTGCTCAATAAAGTCAAAGCATCAGCCCGTTGAAAAGCTAAGAGCCAGCACCACAGACCCATGTTAAAATTCCTGTCAGATTGTATTAGAGGAAATGTAACTAAGTTAAAAAAAATCAAATGATTTGTAGTTGTCCCTGAAGGGTGGAAGCTACATAAATCTTGTTACAAACATGTATTTCTGCAGAAATCTGCCTTCTCAAACATCTCACGTTCAGCTCTCGAGTCCACTGCAGGTCCCCCTCTTGGTGTGTTGCTTAATAAGTTATTGCATATGGAAACCCTCTTCCTTCAGCTCTTCTGGGCTGTGCTGGCTCTCTTCTACCCATGAACAGGAGAGTTTGCCTTAAACCCTGATAAACATGTCTCATAAGGCCAGCCTGGCTTTGCCTGTGTTATAATGGAGCTTTTGGAAGTGTTGATTTTAAAGGTTAATTGAGAAAAGAAAAGAATTGGGTGGAGGAAGACTAAGAGAAAGCAGATATTGAGTGCGCTGAAAAATAAAGCAGTGTATGTACACCAAGGGAAACTGTAAAAAGAAGGGAAAAATACCAAATGTGACAGTGAAGGGGAGTATTTCAGAGATTTTATAGATGTAGATCTGTACTAGTTTGCTTGTGTCAGGCGGGTGGAAGCCGAGTCTGGCTGGAAGAAGGATCCTGCACCCCCAGCCAGCTCCCGCAGTATCTGCACCCCTGGGGGTGCTGGCTGACAGGGCAGGGTGCTGCAGCCCCGTCCTGCTCCTCTCCTTTCACCATAGTCAGTCCAGGGTGACAGTACGTGCCACAAGAGTATTTCTGCACAACAGCAGGCTGTATTTTTGGCTGGCCAGCAAGCTGCATGTTTACTGTGATTGACTGCTCTGCCTTATCCTGTCCTGAAGGCACAGGCTTTTCCATGCGGCTCATCTACTGCACTGTCAGGAATGCATATAGGACACTATAAAAAATGACAAAAGACAGTAAAGGGAAACTCAGACTCAAATAGTGGTATTGGGACCAAACTATGTGAGACATCATTTCAAAAGCATAGCCTGAATATTGGCTGTCAGGAAAGGTCGTGATAAAATAGAAACATATCCTGTTAGAACCAGGATCAGGAACTCAAGGAAGAAAGTGCATCAATGAGATCCACAGGCAGTATTACTCTGGAAGAAGCTCCCAAGTACAAAGAAGTAGATCAAAGACATATGGGAATGATCAGAGAGATCAGTGAGATTGAGTCTGGGGAGCTGCAGGCCAGTCTGCCTGGGAGACTGGCTCGAACCTCTGGCACTCCGAGCCATCAAAGCCTAGAAATACCTGGAGCTATAATCCCGACCACACTACAAACCACAGAAAGTTTCCTCTGGCTTCAATAGAGGAAGGATTTTTGTTCAGTTCTGATGAGCAGCAAACCTAAAGCAAAGGTAAAGGCAGTGTATGGATTGGAAAAACTGAGCTAGATCCTGCTTCCACATGACTCCAGGAGGAGACATGACTCAGATGAAGAATAAGTGATTAAAAATTGTAATTTACTGCCTCACTAGCAACACGTTGATACATTACAGATTAACATGGTGGTAAGAAACTATTCTGTGTAACCTTGTGAAGCTTTATTTTAAGTTACAGTAGAAGTGAAGGATTTAGTTTGTGAGTGGCATGGAGACAGTGTATAGGGAACGGCAGCTTCTTGGGTAATACAAGAACTGGAGTTAGTCATCAAGAAGCAACAAATGAAAATAATAGACATTTGATTCAAAACCAAAAATGCAGATACTTTTTCCTCTGGGTAGTTATACTATTGAACTCCTTGCTTCCTGATTTTTTGGATGTTAAAAGTATAAATGGATTAAAAAAGTGACTGGACAAACTAATGGAAAGAAAAGCCACTCATGGCTGGTTAGCCATGAACCCTGTCTTGGAAAGTCCCTTTACCATGAAATGATGGGGGCTGAGAATGTGCTGAGAAAATGTATCTTTTTTTTACTGTTATTAGTGTCTTCTGAGGTACAGGGCTGGATGACTCTTTGTCATGCTTTCATATTGCTGTTTTATGTTGTCAAATGCTTATCTATCTTTCAATAAAAGTTGATTATTTTGGGAATGGGGTTGGTAAAATCTTGTGTGGGGCAGTTAACGCCAAGCTTATTTGCTCTTCTGTAATTTCTTAGTCTGAGTTGCAAATGGGCAACATAAATTCCCTCATTATCTGAGTAATATATAAGCCTCTATTTATTTGCACCATGACAAAAAAAAATGAAGCTGCTTTGCTAAAAAAAACAACCCAAACAATAAACTGAAATTGTTTTAAAGAAGGGCATCGAGGGGACAGAGGTTCAGAAAGATGAAGGGGAATGACCTGTTTCCTAAGTAATGAGAAGCATCTGTATAGTCCAAATATTCAGGTGATCAAGGAAGTTTTTTACTAGAATATGTGGAAGCAGAAGAAGGAGAGGTGGGAAGAAATTAAGGTGGAGTTCATGAAAGCTGTTTGATGAAGAGCTCCTGAGAGCAGCCAAGTCTGGGGGATGTGCCCTGATGGCAGGGATTTTCTCTGTGGTGGAGAGGGAGACAGAAGGGCAGAGCTCCAGATTTCCCCTGCCCTTTAGCTGTTTTTATACTCCTTTGTCACATCACTGGTGCAGGGTATGGCCTTAATGAATCAAGAATTATTGCCAGGTATCAGCTAATGCAATGAATACCCACTAGATGCCACTGTGCCATTTCTTAATCTGTGTAAGACTACATGCCCTTTGCAGAGTGGAGCAGAATATGTTCCTTTCAGTGGCAGCTCTGATGCTTTTAGCTGTTGTGGATCTTGGCAGAGCATTTGAAGATGTGTGAGAGTGGTTTTGTGTGCATATAACCCAAGAGACGCTTATGACAACACTGTCGTAGAAAACAATAGGATAGGTTATTCATTACTGAGGTGATGCTAATGAGACTAGTTGTTATACAACAGAAAGCAGCACTGGCCATTACTTTATAAGAAGTTTGTAATATTTTCCTACCAGCTCTTCTTTTTGCTCAGCCTGAGTTGCCGCGTGCCCATGTCTGTGAGCTTGGGGACAGTCACTAAAATCCTCACTCAGGGCTAGTGAGTAGGGGCACAAATGCATAACAGGTCTGTAATGCATCTAAGCATTATTAAAAAAAAAAAGAAAACCTAGAGATGTCACCTTCTCCTGTGTTGCAGGAAATTGTCGCCTATTTAACCTTGCTTCATGTTGCCTCTGCTGTGACATGTTGCCTTCTTTTGATGTTACCGGTGCTGTTGTATGCAACCTTTTTAATCACCATTAAATTGTAAGGTTTCAGTGAGGTTTATAAAGTTCTGGTGGGCATAAACCAAACTATCTCCAACCTAAAAGCTTCCCCTGGGCTGAATATCCCTTAGAGAAGATTTAGGGCATTAGCCCTTAGTTTGCTTTGGAATATGCTTTCCTGTCCCCCTACAGCTGTAGTTTTGTGCTTTTTCTCCTCAATCTTGGCTCTAAACCTAATCCTGAAGTGTCTCTTGGACAGGGCACCCCAAACCGTCTCTTAGTTATGACATGTCCAAGGGAAGATACTTTTTTCAGCCCTCTCTGTCTTCTTTCAGCCGTGCTCCAACTGTGGTCTCAGACCTAATCCTGACCCTTACAATAAATTAAGCCATAGACCAGAGACCTTGCTCAGTCCACGGACTAATTATTCCACAGATAAGAGCTCTAGTAAAGCCAATGCTTTACTTCAGTGTTGGACTGAGAGAAAGAGAAAGCCCAGAACTGCAGGAGCAGGACGGATGGCACTCTTCCAAAGTGACTTTTAACATCAACCCTTAGTTTACTCTGAAAGACACTTTCCAGCCCCTAATAGCTGTAGCTTTGAGTTTATCTCTTGGCTTAGACAAGGTACCCAGACCTTTCCATCTAAACAGTCCCCATGGGAGAGAGCTTTCTGCAGCCCCGAGCTTTCTTTGGCAGCCCCTTTCCAGCCCCACCTTGGCTGCAGTTCTGGGCTGTCTCCTTTCAACACCTAACACTAGGCTGAGTCATTGGCCAAAGACCACTTGGATATAGGGATGAAATCAGCACCTCTAATTCACTTTAACTGGTGAATCTCTGACAAGAAAACTTTCTAACAGACTTGTGTGGGCGTGCACATATTTGTTGAGTTCCAGAGAATTTGCAAAACTTGTCAAACCTGCAAAAAAACCCCAAATCCCAAACCCAAACAGTACAGGTTACTCATTATCAAGCTAGTACTATGAAGATGAGAATATGTAAGTGTTATACGTTGGAAAACAGAAAAAAAAGGCTTTTATCTTGTAAAGGGTCTTGTGACTTTCTCCTATGCTCCCCACTTTTGCTCTTAGCCTTGTTTGCCACACGCACGTCTTTGTGAGCGTGTGGACAGTGAGGGCTACATTGCAGGCACGGGTCTGTATGGCAGCTCCATGTGTGTTTGGTACTGTGACAAAAACAAGATGTGACGGAAACAGAATTTCTCAGGAAAGATGCTAAAATGAAACTGCAGCCAATTGAGTCCTTCCACTACAAAAATATTTAAATATAATTTAAATTGGATGCTAATAACATTGCAATTTGCAGAAGACCCATGGAAAGAGAGGCTGAACATGAGCAAGGTGACAACAGAACACAGACTGCTATATGACTAGAGCCAGGTAGAGTCCTAACTCAGTGCTGCACCTCTGCCTACACTTGTTCCTTTAGCTGGTGGAGTCCAGGCTGTCCTTGAAGTGATGCCCTTTATTTTTCACATATTGTTTCGGTTGTCTTGTGAGTTCTACAGTTTTTCATTTCAGTGACAAATCAGTGACAAACAAGAAATCAAAGCACCTTATCTCCAGACACCAGCTGGTACTCTGTCTGTACTTAACTGGTATAATTTAGAAGTATGTGAAATCTCTATTAAGCATCTGAAAGGCATGTGTTTTCCTTGTGTTAATGTTTGGATCCTGCTGGATTCTCGTTCTTGCTGTGCCACATGTTTTCTGTGCCAGAATTTACAATTCTGCAGACTAACTTATCTTCTTTTCCTTTCGGTCTGCCATTGTCACTAATTAAAACATGTAATCCATGAGAAAGCTAATTATCACTACTGCACAGAGGAGCAGGCTGAGGAAAGCGTATTGCTGGCAGATCAGAGCTGTGATGTGTTTAGAGGCTAAAGTGCTAGAGGACTATTTCATTTTTGCCTTTTTTTTATATTTCCTTTTTTTTGTTTTGTCAGGGAGGATGACTTGGATCAAGTCCTCAGAGCAGTCCTGGGGGCTGTTTTCCTAACAAACCTGCTTGTGTTCTACCAGAAAATGCATTGCTTCCCAAAAGTTTTTAAAAAAGTAATATTTGGAAAGTCTCTAGCCAGATGTGTCTGTGCAGGGAGCCATGTGATTCTGTGAT
>VZTO01014406.1:0-75633 GCA_013400615.1 Syrrhaptes paradoxus
TTGCCAGTCTAAGTCCATCTGGTTGGAGACAGGGCCTCTCAATACGGCCTGTAGCATTCCATACTGTTGGGTGGATTTGAGGGGTAGAGTGCGTGGGCCCCAACCTCATTTTGGTTACTCGGTCCTTGTGAAGACGGATCAGAAATTCTATGCACAGGATTCGGAGTAAAGTCAAAGTCAACCCTTCTGCTCTGTTCGAGGAATGGATTAGTGGAAACTGGAGCAGCAACTCTCCTGGAAGCACCAGAAAAACTCCCAGTTGTGTTTATTCTTTGCAGCTCACGTACCTGTGCCTTTAGGGCCGAGGCTGGTTTTCCATCCCATCTTCTCATGTGTTCTCCATGGTTGCGCAGGTAAAACCACAGCTTGCTCCGTGGTGTATGCCATCTCCCTTGAGCAGGGGGATGCTTGTTTCTAACCACTGAGATACTGGCCTGCACCCGTGGAGAGTAGGCCATGCCTTCTCTTAACTGCCGGAGCTCCCGGGCCAGGGTCTCAGACATTGTTTGAGACAGCTTCTCCACAGCTGAGATGCAGGTCTGTAAGGAAGTGTTCTCTTCATATTGCCAGAGTCGGGTAATCACATCACCCACGGTGATCTCTCTAATGTCTATTACTGCTAGTGCATGAGAATGCGACGGAGGAGCAATCTGTAGAACCTTGCGCCACATGGGCTGTGTGCACCAGACTTCCTCTGGATCTTCGGGCAGGAGCGGGTTTCTCGGATCATAATAGATGAGCTCCCACACAGCCAGTTCCCTCAGGTACTGGATAGCACTGCCCATGTTGACCCACTTGCCTGGTTTACATACCATGTCCTCCTTGTGTGGATACCTCTGCCTCGCAGCGTGTCGGAGCCGTCTCCAGAGGCTGCAGACTCCTGGCTCATTTGCAATTTCTCTACTGATGACTCTGTCCTTAGCAAAATTTGCCACCAGTTTAGCTTCTCCACCCTCTAGATCCAGGCTGCTGGCTCCACTATCCCAGCATCTAAGCAGCCAGGTGAGAAAGGCCTCACCTTTCTTTCAGCCATAATCTTGTTTAATGTCTCACAGTTCACCCAGGGATAGGGATCGGGTGGTTACCGTCTCATCTACAATTTCTTCCCCCAAACCTAAGATCAAATCCTGGGCTGGTCACTGGGGCTGTGCTCCCTCCCAGCTTCTCCTGTTTGCAGACAGCCAGAGAAGCTGAAAGACCTTGGCAGCCACATAAACATCACTTTATATCAGCTTTCTTCTGAGCATAAATCCAAAACACAGCCTCTTGCTGGCTGTTATGAAGAAAGTGAACTGTCTCAGCTGAACCCAGGACATATGTAAAAATACTCAAGATAAGCTTCTATTCTTGCAAGTATGCCAGAGAGGACTACAGCAGGATACACTAACCAGGACTGTCTGGAAGTTGTCCATCTACCCACAAAGGTCTAAAGAGTATAGGAAGTCTGATAAGGGTCTGAAGCCACCATAACTAGAGGTGGGAGTCCAACAAATGTTTCTGCATAAACACTTGTACAAGAAGTTTTGTTTGTAAGGTTTATTTAGTCTATATTCACCATGGACTTGGGTGTCTCAGTCAACCGAGCAGTCAAGTAAAACCCAACAGTATCATCCCTTGTGAATCTGAACAAACAGGATTTGGGGTACTCCATATTTATTCCCTTCCCAAGGCGGCCTCATCCATTCAGAAGACAAAATGAAGGATCGCACCGGCAACAGAATGCCCGAGTGGCTTATTTGTCACAGTTTCTGACTTAGCGGCACAATTTCTGATTTACCACTCCTGCTCCCATGCCCATGGAGGCAGCTGCTAACCAAATAATAAGAAACACTCCTGAATTACCATAATTAATAATTCAAATTAATCATATAAAAGGTGTCATGTTAACATTGAGAACAGACCATAAGTCAGACTTTTTACCACAAACCCTAAGAAAGGCATATTTCCTAATTACATTCAGTCCAGACTTTGAAGTTCAGCTCTTTCTACTTGATCTTAACCAAAAAAAAAAAAAAAAAAAAAGGAAAACAGGAAGTGTTTCTTCTACAACATTTTTTTTTTAAGTTAAGAGCAAAAATAGGTAGATCTTGCTCAACTTGTCCAGAACTTTTAACTTTTTTCCCCAAGAGCATTCTGCCACACTAAAAACTCACTACAGCTGAAACTACCTGATTTTCACACAAATAAAATTTTTCAAATTTACCACTTTATGATTATTACTGTGGTTTTTTCCAAAGCACTCACTCCTGTTTGTTTAGTAGAACTGACATTTACATTTACAGATATATTCTTTTTTCTAAGAATGTCTGCTGTGGTGTTACCAGCACAAAGTCCAAGGCTAATCCGTTTAACCAAGAAGCATATTATGCCACATGGCTGGTTTTCTTTTTGTGGTTTACAGTTTTCTTACTTTCTGCTCTCTTTGGGCTAAACAGCCCAGCACTTTTACTGGCAATCAGCCCCACAATTCACAGCCAAAAAAACCCTAAAGACAGGTGCTTAGGCAGGCTAACCAGGCAGCTAGAACCTTGCTACCTAATGGAGGTAGCACATCCTGTGAAGATCTGTTTCTTGCTATATAGTAGTCAAGAACAAAGTTATAAAATTTAGATATACAGGGCAAAAAGAGCTTACAAGCAAAAAAAGAGAACACAGTTTCTTGGATAAAACTGAACAGCATATGACTAACTCAAAACAGAGATTTATGTAAAAATTTGACAAATATAGCTGAAGGGAGAAGTGGGGGTGTGGGGAAGGAAAGATAGTGTAATACAATTCTATCAGGTTCTTTTCGCTGCACTAATAGCTCTAAAGACGTCTACAGGTGGTTGTAAAAGAACCAATTAAGAAAACAAAACCTGAGGTATCACCCTGCATCAGACACCTCTGCCCAATGAATGGGCAGAACTGGGATACTGAAACTAGACATCTGGATGTTGATGCCAGAAGGAGTAAATTGGCAGCTTGTTAGGAAAAAAAACCCCATCCTTCCAGAAGATATCCTCAGAAAAATTATCCCAGGAAGAAGACATGACAGAAATCTTCAGCTAAGGTAGTGGTCACTTCTGGATCACAGACACCTGTTGAGTGTATGGCTATTTACTAAAGGGAAAGATTAAGACTGACAAAGAAAACATCCAGATGACCTTCACAATTACTCTCCAATTATGTCCTATAGCATACTGGCCAAGTCAGACATAAGGACTTGGCTTCATACACAGGGCAATGCAAAATGCTCGTCGGTTTTCTCATCATTCCAGGAGAGCAAAGCACCAAGAGAGGCACAGTGCAATGCAAAATGCTCTCTGTATATCCCAGCAACAGCCACGACTTGCAGAAACCTCTCTGGAGTCAGGGAGCAGGCAGCAAGGGCAGAACACACATCACTCACTCAGGAACTGAACCTGCAAGTGCCAGTTTCCTTCTGGGTGCTTTTTGTCTCATTACTGAGCAAGGGTAGTCTCACAGAGTGAGCCCAGTTCATTCTAAATATCGGAAACTGCAACAGCTTGGGAACTGTCATGCTCTGAAAATCTGAAGCAACAGGACTTCAGCAGCTCACTAAATCAACCTAAATATTTTAGGCTTCTCTCTTGAAAACTCTCTTTTCCTATATTTGAAGTTAACCTTTTCCTCCTCTTGCCTTTATCTTTGTAGCATTTCCTTCCTATGTGCTTGATTCATAGTGAAAATTAATTTCCATTAAAATAAAATTTGAAGTAAAAAAAAAAAAAAAAAGGCAAACCCTAAAGCTATGAGCCTATTGGGTAAAACAGTACTGGGAAGGGAATGGATAAGGGGGACTGCAGAAAGAAAATGACGTGGCAAAAACACGTAGTATGTAAAAGCTTCCAAAGGAAAGCAAACCCCAGAATGAGTTAAAGGGGTTAAAGAGATTTATGGAACTTAAGGAGGATGAGGAAAAGAAAAACTCCAAGTAGAAAGTAGGTCTGACGTTTATGTAGGGCTCAGAGGAAGAGATGAAATTAGCTTAAAAGAGTAGCCAAATCCCCTTGTTTAGGTGTTGTGTTTTTTTTTCCCCAGTTTAAGAGAACAAAAATAATGTTCTATCTGGATATTTAAGAATAAAGATCCACATAACAGTTAGCTACTGATAAAAAGCTGCAAAGGAAGTATTTGGAAAACTCTGTGAAGCATGAAGAATGTGCAGGCTCCAACTTATGCTGAAGGAGTTTGCAAATACATTTCTCATGTACCTGAGTTTGAAAAGTGATAGAAACAGGCACTGCCATGTAGTCTGGGAGGACTTTGGTTTCTCCTTGTTAACTGGTATCATACAAAGAGAAGAGATGTTCTGGCTGTCAATCCCCCAGACTCTACACAGAGAATGTAATAACTGGACACACACAATGGCTAAAATATCGTACAGATGATGTCAGAGTGCTCACTAAATCAGCCTGAAGCACAGTGAAAAACAGCTCAACAAAAACAAACAGGCCAGTATTTTACAGAGAGATGATGCTACAATTGGGTGACAAGAAACCAAAAAACCCAGCAAACCAAAACCATAAATAACCGTGAACCAAAGCTGCTTCCATCCAGACTAAAGAATAAATCTAAGACAACTGTCATGTCAATGGAATCCTTATTCAAGCACAGTGCTTTGATTTTTCACATGGATCCAAAGCAGCTCATTTGGCTTTGAGTAGCTGAAATACTAGGGCCTGAGTAGTGAAGACCTGAACCAAAGTAGACCTCTGGATGAACCTCACAACCTAACAACATATCTGATATGTATCATATTGATCACATATGCCATGTATTACCTTATTAATATTTGCCAATTTATAAAAGCTTTGTAGTAACACTTACAGAGCTTTGCTGCAACACTTGCTGTGTAAGGTTAACCAGCAGAAAGATACTAATTGCGTAACAGTAGCCAAAATTAAGCACAGACCTGCCGTATGGCCACAGATGGAAAAGGAATGTGGCAAGTCATGACAGACTTTGTTGAGCGATACATAATCAAGATTATAAAATCCTTTTGGTCTTCTTCTCTTCCCTCTTCTGCCCCAGCCAGGCTCGAGATGGAAGTTAACAAGGAGAAAACCACACCAGATTTTTTTGCAGCTTCAGATAGAAAGTTGTTTATCCAACTGTANGCTTTCTGCTTGCTATCACAGTTCACTTATTATTTTGCTGCTTTACCTTATCTTGCTTTAATTTATTTTCACTGTATTATTTTCCTCATTATTTTATCACTTTAAACACAAGTAAAAACAAGCTGACTTCTTTAATTTGGTGCCTGTGTCCTTTGTGCTCACCCTGTCAATTGGCAAAACAGTAGTCTGACTTCATACATATCCTACATTCTTGGAAAAAGCTCTGTTGCAACATTATCATAAGGCAACGCTGCATGTATCTATTACAGAAGTTACTCTTCTCTGCTCAGTCAATCATCAATGTCATTTACAGAAAAATCTTCCTGCTCTGTTACAGAACAGGTACTGAAATAACCTCCATGAGAACATACAGAGCAATGAGCAGTTTCTAACTCCTGGAAAGTCCAAGACTTTTAATGTTTCTACATGAAAGGCCCATGTTCTGCTAACCAGACTTGCAGCTGGTCGCAAAACATTATTGCTCACGTGTGCCATAAAGATAAACATACATTGTTATTCATGCCTTTTAGTCAAGTACCACTTCTGGACTGTTTCCCTCCGTATTAATTTCTTGGTAGCAAATTTATTTTTCCTAGAGAAAGAGAATTGGGGCTAGGGGTAGCTGTCAATGCAGATGGGAAGTCTTCAGGCTAAGTTATACATCAGCAAAAGCTTTATAACACTCGCATGTGAGAAAGTGGTGCCTCATTTCTTCTGCAGATTCACAAGTCTAAGGACAATTCCATATGTACACTATTGCCAACGCAGAGAATATTCGCTAATAAGCTCATCTGCTATGCCTCTATCATTTCTCCTTACCATACCTTGTGGAAAGAGGCACTTTTGCACAGCTTAGGGAAAAAACAACTAATACATCTGCGTACTTACTTATTTTCTCTACACCTTAAGAGCCATCTCTATGCACTTCCCATCCCACCCCAAAGGTGCGGCAATCGACAGAGTAACCATCAATGTAAATGAAGATTCCCCTACTAATCATAACAAGGAACATCTGCAGGAAGCGCAAGGTACCTTGAAAGCAATAAGTGCAGGCCCTTGAGCTCTGAAACCTGAACGATCCCGTGTACGCAGAGCAGAGAATGAAGAGAAAAAGCCAGAGGGCTTGCAAACCAGAGTTCTGTCCATTTCCTGAGAAAAATCCTAAGCTAAAGTTAAAAATCCTAAGATATGAAAGAAAGTCTGCCAAAGAAGTAGTTACAATAAAGCTGCACACAGCTTCAGAAACAAGCCATTTGGGTTCTGAGGCAGCTCTCCTCTGGGTGAGAGAGATCCATCCACTCTCTGTGTCCCAGGAGGCAAACATGCTTCACTAACAGAATTCTCAGCTGTACCACGGAGCCTGCACAACAGTCCATGCCAACGACGTCTTGGCACTTTGTCAAAGCTGTAAACAGAGAGCAACCAAGTCCTCTATGGGAATCTATCTTCTGGTTTGTTTACCAGACTTTACAGTGCTGACTCACATGGACCTGAAACCAATCCAAAAGAAAGGCAGAAAATTATGACAGCTAACACCTATACAGATATTCCCTCATTTACAGCACACTTTTAACAATTCAAAACATTATCTGTATTTAAAAGGTCCAAAAGTTTACAATAAACGGAGGTTTATCCACACAGTTTTCTATCTTGTGGATATCATCATCACAAACTAAAATGACACGGGATGCCTCCAAGATATTGGAATGAACTGTGGAAGCAGAGAGAAGGCTATGGAAGAAGAAAGGTACATTCTTTTGGAAACCTGTGACTTATTTACATCAGCAGCTACAGAAGGAAGGTATCAAACCAGCACTGGGGAAGATTCCTACAATTTTGGAGATGTCTAACGTAACTTCAGTGACTGAACTAAGGAAGCAGATAAAGTTACTGAACCATTAGGTGAAATTTCTGCCAAATTTAGCTTGGCCCTTGCATCTGCTGCAAAATCTACCAGAGCACAGGAGCCCCCTGCATGCCAGGATGAACTGAAGCTCTCCTTAGATAAATCCAGTTGAACAATGTTGCTGTGATCAGATCCCACTGAATAGTTAATAGCATTTAATAAGCTCAAAATACTTTAGAAGCTTTTGCTTCCTAAAAAAATCCATTATAATGTAACAAGCCATATTATCATCAGAAACCTTCTTGACGAGGAATACAAACTCCCTTTCAATGCATCTCCTTCCATTCTCTGTCAGGTCACAACTCCCCAGCTTTTGCACACAAGCTGCTCAATAAGCGCTGCCCTCTAGGCTTTTGCTGTGTGCAAAGAGCACCTTCTGTTTCATTTCCAACAGGAATTACTACACTCTTACATCAGCAATATCTAGTAGCTCTTAGTTACTTACACACAGAAAATAAGGCTTCAAATCTGAATTACTGATTGAATTCTGAAGCTGACATTTTATCCAAAGCCATTGATTTTACCAGCTGAAGCAAGTCAAGGATTGTTCCAAACTGTCATTTGCTGACAATATGTTCTCTGGTGCAAGAAGGATATTTAACACAGTAATAGCCCTTACCACAATGTTTGCTATAGAAGGGTAAACTTTCTAAATTGTGGCCAGTTAATGGTGCAATTAGTATTAGAATTCTGTGCTCCTATTCCAGTGCATATGTCAGAAGTCTGTCTTACCTACCAGATTCTTATATGCCCATTCATTTGTGATATCAAATCTTCTGAATGAGGACTGCTGATGAATTTCCACGGGAGCTAATTCAACATCTGGTGTTATCACGCTCCGCTAGCACTGCCTATGGGGTATACTGCTGTTCATAAGCAAGCCAAGTATATCCTTATAGCCTATAAAGCAAAACTGCAAACTGACTCTTGCAGGAAAATAGGATGAGATACAAACAATAGTTCCGGACAATGCTGTGCGGATATACACCATTAAGCTCTCTGTGCTGCACAGCATGTACCAGCTGGTGCACATCTACTGCAGAAACCCCCCGTAACAACCCGTCCTGGGTTCAGCTGAGACAGAGTTAACTCTCTTCATAAGCCAACAAGAGGCTGAGTTTTGGATTTCTCCTCTGGACCACCTTATTATTTGGAACAGCATTTTAATTGTTGTCATCCTGTTGCAAGGCCTCTCATGCCCAGTGTATAGGTGAGGACCCTCCGGAAGATCGGTCCTTTTGGTTTCGGATCAATTTTGCTCTGGGTCATCTCGCCCCAGGTGGTCGCTCTCCCAAGGCCTTCCCCCCCCACCCCGGTCAGCTCTGGGTCTGGGACACTCGGACTGTTCTCTCCGTTCTGTGAGAGCCTTGGTCATGGGGGGGGGGGGGAGACCAGCATCACTGTGTGTCACTCATTTGTATATTTGTATACAGTATTATTTTCAATGTTATTGTAGTTTAGTTATTAAATTGCCCTTATCTCAACCCATGAGTCCTTTTTCCCCTTTACCCCTTTAATTCTCTCCCCTATCCTTGGGTGGGGGGCATTGGGTGAGGGGGTGTGAGTTGGCCCCCAGCCAAGGGCTAACGCATCACACAAGCAATTGACAAACATCTTTGCAGGGTTGCATGCTGGTCATCTCTATCACAAAACCTCTATATTAGGTATGCTTAGACAGGTAGTTAATTTAAGTACTTGATACGCATATTTATAGTTAACTTCTCGCAGTAAGGACAGCAAAACCAGGAGGAGCCCAACGGCAACTGGTTCAGGCCAATGCTCTGCTTCCATTCCTAAACAAAGTCTGATAGGGTAGAATATAACCAAAGCAAGCTTTATGCACTGCTAAACACCTTATCCTACACGTACACAGGCTGACAAAGCCCTGTGAGACCACAGCTACAGAAACGAATGTGTCTTTGTGCCCCTCCACCTGCAGCAGAGGTAGCGTGTCCACCCCTTTAGAGGCATCATGAACCAAAAGCTCCAAAAAGCATCACAGATTTTCAAACGGAGGCCAATGAAGATGACAAGCAGAAATGCTGGCCAGAATTGTTCCAAGTATGTGCAAACCAGGCACACTTTATGTGCTTCATTTTCTTAAAAAGCAGCGTGTGACAACGCTGTCGAGAGGTGACTGTAACTCCTCTAAAAATCACCGCACGTGTTGGATGAGCTGTGCTGTTCAGCAAATTACTTCTTCCAAGATTAAGAGATTACACTTGCAGCAAGCATATATAGGAATCTAATGTGACAAATTATTTGGATAACCACCTCCAGAAAGTACATCTTGTCATCTTCTTTACCTCAAGTCTTTGACAAATGGAGTTGAAACACCCCCAAAAAGTGCAAATGTCCTCGTAGATAACATCAAGCGAGTGTCCCTAACATTAAAGAAATCCAGTTCTCTACACGTAGCCCTTAAATGTGATAGCTCTTACGTACCTTTACTGGTTACTTCTCTGTCTATTTGGACTAGCCTTTGGCACGTTAGTAGTTAACACAGAACTAGAACTTAAGGAAACCAACAACTGAGTGACACAGTCTCTCATCTGAGGTGAGGTGATGAAAGAAAAGCAACCTGCCTGGAAGAGGAAACCACTGTTCCAGCTCTTCCATAAGGAAATAATTTCTATTTATTTTTACTATAAAAACTTAGAATGGTTTCATCCTATTTGTGCCGTCTTAGTAAAGGATGAGCTGCCGGAACACATGGCAAATGTATTCATCCTCTCAAGGAATTACTAAACTGAATACTCTTCACTCTTCATTTTAAACCAGTACCACAATTTACTAGGAGCAAAAATGTTTAAACAGGTTGTAGTCATTACTCTCAGATTGGCATTCACACCACTCATTATCTTTAATTATTAGTATAAAAAAATGTCCTAAACTAAAACCACATACGGCTCTAGACCATTTTCATCTGACACCTATTTCCAGTACAATGCTTGAAAAGTATCAAAATTCTTTATTTTTGGATATACACAGGAATATCACCTAACAGAGTGGCTATAAACTACCACATGGGGTATACATTTTCTTTCATCATAGCTACCTTTCAATACCTTCTCCTATTGTTTTCTTATATTTGAAACTTATCTCTCAACCCACAAAAGACTTTAGATAAAAAAAAGATAAAATGCTAGAAATGCCAAATTACTCCCTTTTTCTTCCTTTGGCTATCTATAGGCTTTTTAAAGAATACCAACTCACCTGCTCGTTTCTTGAACCCCACTTAAAACCTTCTCCCCAGACACCTTCTTGTAGAGCTGTAAATCCTGACCAACACATACTGCTCGCAAACCTGCGAAACCTTCCACTGACCCCACGCCAAATGAGAACAGTACGATACATGCTATTCTACCTACCAAAGCACACTGATCTCCACTTGGGTTGCAAGTGCCCCCGGCATCTGGTTCCATACAGCATCCATCACAGGAAGAAGAGACCCCCCCCAGAGTACTGTGTTCAGATGTGGGGCCCTCAACATAAAAAAGACCNGGCAGTGGCCCAGGTTGCCCAGAGAAGCTGTGGATGCCCCATCCCTGGAGGGGTTCAAGGCCAGGCTGGATGAGGCTTTGGGCAACCTGGGCTAGTGGGAGGTGTCCCTGCCCATGGCAGGGGGTGGGACTCGATGGGCTTTAAGGTCCTTTGCCACCCAAACAATTCTGTGATTCTATGATAAGATGTAAATAGCTTAAATTTGGAAGAAAGGTGACTACCTCTTTCGAATTGAGACACATGAAGACTCAGCACAAGGAGTATCAAAACAGGGTTCATTATGTTCCCCTAATGCCACAGACTAGCTGGCGTTCAGCAGTAGCAGCTGCTACACACAGGAAAGTGACTGGACAAGATGGCCATCAGTGCAGTCACCATTTTTCATCTATGCTATATCACAGAGCCTCATTCTTGCAGATGTGGACACACACCACCCTTTTGTGAAATACAGACTGTGCACGATGATGAGTGAGAGCTGCCTACCCTCTCCTCTACAACCCTCTCATCAGCAGCCTCCTGTGTCACCCCCACTCTGCACTGGGTCCAATAAACTCTCCATTCTCAACACTGTCAGGTCCCTTCAGAACCTTACCAACACCGCCCCACACCGTGTGCCGCACAGCTCAGCATCACGCAGCAGATAAATCCAGAGTTAGCTGGTGCTGCGATGGGAGTTACAGGGAGTGTATCTGGAGACCTAGTGTAACTGAGATCGATTCCAAACCACAAGCACACATATATCACTTTCTCATACTGATTTTTCAGTTGTGGTGTGATAAACTGCTATCACGTTACAGCATCACTGTGTTATCTGTTGTTAGCTTAACCAGCTTACCCTGGTACACATTTTTATGACGATATAGAAGCCAGCAGTTGCATCTTTTACACAGCATAAAAAATACAGCCACTGGCCACACAACAACTGCTCCTCTCAGCAGCTTACTTTTTTTTTTTTAAACAATATTTGCAACTGAGGGGCATACAATAAAGACCCAAGACATCTGGGCAATGAAGCAAGCGCTGTCATGTGTCATAAGAGTCACAGGCTGGTGCCAAAGATCTGACTGTTCTGCAGCTGCCGGTGCCCCCGATCACAAGTGACACGGGGTGGTACAATGCTCTGCTGGGGCAGCAGGCAGAGACGCGTGCGGCACTAGCTCTTTCTCAACAGATGATGGTGGCTTATCCTTTTCTTTAGAATCTTCTACGACTGCAGAAGGAGCATTCCAGAAAGCTTTTTGCTTTTCTGAACATCCTATGAAGTTTGCACCACAATCATGAAAACAGGGTAACAGCGTAAGACTAAAAGGTTCCCCACGCTTTCAGGACTTTTCCTTCCAGAACAATGTTGAGGCAAAGAAGGAAGACAATTCAGTGCTGCTAAGGTCACGGTCTTCATTTTCTGTCAGCACTCATTACCATCCTTTTTACGAAGCATGCAGTTTAAAGTGCCAAGCTAGGAAATCTGGAGCGTTCACCCGGCGCAATGCAACAGGCTGGAGAACCAGATCAGCACGGCACCACACCACTGCAGCGGCATCGCTTCCAGCTCTGCGCCAAGCACAGCCCACGGCAAGCTCTCCTTAGCTGCACGCTGCATGGCTTTGCACAGAACGTGGCATCACTCCCAAAAAGCATCTCCAGAACCAATTAATGGGAAGTAAAAGCAGCAAGAAAAGGTACTGGACTTCAGGAATATCATACATTCAAAACAGACGTGCAGTGCAATGGCTTTTGCACTGCACTCCTGTCTCCACTGGAACAACTTGCCTGAGGATATTTTCCACTGCTTGCCATCACTGAGTATGCTCCAGGTTTGATTTAAAGCTGATCTGCAGCTTAAGCAGAAACTTACCGGCTTGATGCAAAACACTGCAGAAAAGTTTCCTAGGATTTTTGCCTGAATCACAAATGTCCAGATAGCACAGAAACATTCCCTTCTTGCCTTAGGTATTGTGTCTTTTTCGTAACCTGTGGATCAAATGAAGTATTAGAGGCAAACACCACCTAACAGTGTCAGACTGGGAGCATTATTCCCAAATCAACAACAGTAACACTCTGATGGAAGGGCTGCAAAAATTGGTGCTGGCCGTTCAGGATACAACGCTTGCACTGCCAAAAATACTAGTGATGGGCAATACAGAAGGTGCTAGTATTCCTCCTTACCAGAAGGGAATATACATTTTAGCCACGGTCTTCCTGGCTTCATTATGTCAACTGTAATCATCCTTCCTCAGTTCCTCACTGAAACTGAATGGCTTTCTCTATTTGCTCCTTCAGCCATAAAACTTCAGTACCTTAACACCATTTCCTCCTAGAAAAGGTTGCTATAGAGATTTGTTTGTGTACTTAAAATGTTCTGGGAACCTTCAGAGTCAGCACCAATGTTAGAAATCTTAGCAAGGTTTTTAAAATTATTTATTTTCTGGTAGCATCCAGAAACTTTGTAAATAATGAGAACCTAAAACCGACTATGAAATGGGGAAAAAAAAAAAAATCTCAAATGGAAAGTTTTTCCTTTTGGGGGGCCTATACCAGGACTCCATAACAAAATGTTTTGTTTTGTTTTTTTTAATTCATGGGAACACATGCACGTGAATTAAAAAAAAAAATAATGCAGAAAGCCAGGAACAGGGATCAAGCTTTAAAGCAAAATCTGGATTTCATACATGTTTCTCCAGTTTAGCGCTCACACAGACACACACACACAGAGGAGAGAAAGTGATAAACAACTCCCCTTCAATAAAGCCAGAAAGAAATGACACCTTTTTAATTAACCAGGGTGATGACTTTCCAAGGGGTGGTTTCCAGTAACACCACTCGAGCGTTTTACCACTGCAAGTCCTAACGCTGTATGTAGCGCCTAAAACTTCTCACCAAGTAGTAGTGCAGCTAGAGCTAGACCAAAATCCATCAGAAGGTGCCTTGTATGAGACATCTCTTCCAGGAACCATTTCAAATGAAGAAGTTAAACCTGCCTGGCCCAGATCTGACACCATTAAGATGAGACCAATGTAGTGCCCAGCCCAACGGGGCAGATCAGATGTTGCACACTCAGCAGTTCTTTTCCTCTTCTTTCTTTTCCTCCTCCATCATCTCAGCCCCAGACTCCAGCTCCCAAGCATTTCAAGACCCCAAGCAACTACAAACCACGGCATCTAGTTGCCTGACGAACACGGCCTTCCACAGAGTTGAAATCAACGCGCCAACACTTCTCTCAGGAAGAGTTTCACTTCCCTACTAGTGGTGAACACAAAAGAGAACAGCACAGACTCACGGTATTTTTCAGCTGGGGTGTTGGTGAAGCCTTCTTCAACTTAATGTTACAACCTGTCTTTAATGAGACTTGTTCCAATTCAGTTCTAAAACAGTTCTCTTAAACTTACAGACAATGGGAAGAATACAAGAACTGACATCTCCCAAGTCAACCCACTGGGTTTTGTTTGCTTGTTTTAAAAACATTGAAGGAAGGTGAACAACTCCATCAAATTCAGCATGCTTCCATTTGCCAGTGCTGCATCCTAAGCAGACCGCATCTTAATTCTTCTAGTAGCTTTATATACATAGGCAGATTAAATTTAGCTTAATTACAACATTTATGGTACATTAACCTTCTTTACAAGATGGATGATTTCTAGCTCGTCCTTACTCTAGGAGTCAAACAACAAACATACATACACACATGCTTTGTTCCTACAAACTTGCCACTCTAACTTCAGAACAGCACGTTAATTTCCAACAGATATGCCTTTTGTTTCTTTTTCCTCCCCGCTGCAGTCAGCATATACAGTAACCAGCTCCCTGACCATCTTGGTGGCCCTGCACTGGCCTTGTTCTAGGGTATCAATGTCTTTCTCACACAAGGGAGCCCCAGACTGGGCACAGCACTCCAGGTACAACCTCACAAGTGCCAAACGGAAGGGAAGGATCACTTCCCTGGACCTGCCGACTGCACGTTTACTCATCAAGCCCAGAATGCGGCTACCCTTCCCTGCTGCCACAGCTCTCTTGCTGCAAGGACTGCTGCTCTTGTTTCCCATTCAACTGCTTGTCCATCACAACCTCCAGAACTGCTTCGTAGCCTGCCAGCCCACTGTCCAGCCCATACCTCACCAAATTACGATGATGATGCAACTGGGGCCAAGGCCTGGCCATAATCAAGGTCTGGCACACCCCTTTGCCCACAGTGCCAGCCATTTCATCATAGGAAGCAGTGGGGTTGACAGGCATGACCTGCCCTTGTCAAATCCATGCTGGCTGCTCCAAATCACCGTCTTCTCCTTTGTATGTTGAGAAAGGGCTCCCAAAAGGATTTGCTTCACAACCTCCCCAGGGACTGAGATTATGCTGACTTGCCTGAAGTTACCTGCATCTTCTTCCTTGCCCTTCCTGAGGATGGGGTGTGTGATGCTTGCCTTTTTCCAGTCACTTGAAACCTCCCCCAGCTGCCACGGCCTCTTGAAGATGATGGGGAACAGCTCTGCAGTAACATTGCCCAGCTCCTTCAGCACCCTTGGTGCCTGGTCCCGTGGACTCATCTATGTTTAACTGGCCCAAGTGCATTTTTAACTCTGTCTTTCTTTACTGTGGGGTACTGCTTCATGCCCACAGACTCTGCTAACAGGCTTGGGGAACTGGGAACCCTGAGGGCAAGCCCTACCAGTTGAAAAAGGAGGCAAAAAGAGGCATTAAGTATCTTTTGCCTTTTCCATGACCCTTGTCACTGGGTTCCCTGCCACACCGAGCAGCCAGTCCACACTTTTGCTAAACTCACGTTGTCCTTCACCTCTCTTGCTAGTCTCAACTCCAGCTGAACTTTGGCTTTCCCCACCCTGTTCCTTCACGCATGGGCTATATTCCTCCTGTAGAGCCGCTCCCTGCTTCCACCTCCTGTGTATTTTGTGTTTGCACTCAGGCAGAAGCTCCACGTTCACCCATGCTGGCTTGCTGCCATGCTCAACTTCCTGCCCATGGGAATGGACCGTCCTTGTGCTCTGAGCAAGCTGCCCTGAAGATCAACCAGCTCTGCTGGGGCCCTCTGCCCCCCAGGGCAGTTTCCTGGGGGAAACCCAACAGGCCAAATCTGCCCTTCTGCAGCCCAGGGTTGCCATTCTCTTCTTCAGCTTGCTCACTTCTCTCAGGATCTTCAACTTTGCAGTCATCCAGTTGCTGCAGCCAAGGCTGTCTCATCCTTTACATCTTAATTGCCTTCTGCTTCAATCCATGGAAAATGAGAGACAAAGACTACATGGATGTTTAGCACTCTAGAAAATACTCGCTTGTTAATCAGTAAAATGAGGTAATTTTGTAATTACCTCACACAGATTTCACATACCTGCTTTTATAAACAAAAACACGGCAATTTTACATGATGGTGCAATATGATGAAATTAGGCTGACTTGCCCCCCTCCCAAAAAAAGGCAAAAAAACGTAAAACTCCACAAGACAAGATCTCATACCAGAGCCCTTCTTCTACTCTGAACCAGTAGAGGTCCTGGCAGTCCACAAGCAGCATATGCCACAAAGCGCAGCAAATGCCAAGGAAACTGCTATATATCACTGTGTATGATATCGTGCAGCACTCTGTATCAGCTGGGAAATGAATCACTGACTGCTGTATCTATAGGTTTTCACGTGATGTCTACTCACATGAAAAGCTGTTTCAAAAATCATAATCAGCACGCATCATTAGGGGTCCAGAACTTACCCATTTTTCATGCACAAAACAAGCCTGTGTAGCAGTAAGTGAATCTAAACCCATCTTTCTTCTCATAGGTGATCACTGCATCAGAATTTATGCCTCTGGGCAGAAGGGGGAAAAGAGTTGCTTTCATAAAAAAACAATTTTTTTTTCTTTTTACATAAAAAACCTTTCAAGGATAAAGTGCAGAAGGCAACATTACATTTAGCTTCTTGGACAAGAAAGGAAATTTGATCTTAATGAAAACAAAGTATAGATGATGCAGTAAAGAACACTGTCTGCTGTAACTTACCTACACTTCTATCTATAACTGCACTGCTTCACAGTTTGCCTGGAAGGGAGAGATTTATTAGCACAGATTATGCTCCGCATACCATTCTATATCCACTTAAAACTTATTTCCTGATGCAGACATCTTAAAGTACACAAGTTAACTGCTATGCCCACCTCACGCATAAAGTAGGATTACACAAATCAGATTCTATGGCACTGAAAGAATCTTTCCAGTAGCAAAGGAAAACACAACTTACAACTACTATGTGCTTCATTTATATATAAAGTCCACTTCATACCTATCCACACATTTAAAATAAATAAGGGAGGCTCCAGTAAAATCTCTGTTAAATACAAATTACTTCCTGGAGATGTATCTCTTTTGTACGAGTGCAGGTGTCACAGTACTACTCTTTTCAAACATATTAAGCAAGCAAGAAGTATCCCAATTGTTCAATCCAAAGAAAAGACAACAATTCCATTATAGTTGACAAATGGGGAAAGCACGTACTCATTCTTGCCAAGAGTTATCTTGCCAGCTGCTAAGAGCAAACATTATCTATTTTAATTCTCCCACAGTCCTGCAGCAAGGGTGAACTCCTGCTGAATTAAGACCCAGCTGGTCTTAATTAACCCAGCAGGCCTTCCAGGTGAAAGCGCTCCTGGAGAGAGATGACTGATCCAGGCTGTGGGAACCAGGCGAAACAGCTGATGGTGCAAGATGTACTAGGGACAGGGCATGGGTGGGACTGCTCAAGAGTCAGGTCACAATAAAGTGTGTTTTGAAGATTCTCCATGGGAACAAAACCTTCCTTTCTCAAAAAGATGGAGGAGAGTTTTCTGGCCTCTAGAACACGTGGCTTCCTCAGCAACAAAAAAACATGTCAAAGCAACATAAGAAACTATTAATGGAATTTTAGAGGATAATTATGCTTTCATTTGATCTTTTACCAAAAACATTTTAGAGGGAAGGGAGTAAGGTATATTTACAAAGCTTCTGTAGATTAACCAGTCTTCAATAACAATCCAGTATAGAACCACAAAAATTTGTTTAAAATTTAACACATAGTAACATCGAAACAAACAAATGTTTCCATGGGGACAACTACCTAAATAAATGCTCACAATGGATCCAAGGCGTGACATCACCCAGGCCTGCCTGCAACCATAGCAACATGCCAGGGTAAACAGAAATATTTTTATTTTTCTATCTAATAGTGTCATAGAATTAGCAGTTTTATGGCAGTGCTTAGACCACATTCTTGCAGTGCTGAGTGGTAACATGTCTAAAATAAGAGCAGAGGTATTTATATCAGGGCTAGTACTATACCATATTAACTGCATAAAACAAGTGGAGTATGTGTATGGCATAGCTAACATATCAGATTTCCCAGAGCAGTTGTTGACCCCAGTAAACAAAGAAATTTAAGTTCCTAAGGCAACATGCCAGAACGCTGGTCAGAGATCAGTAACATCTATTCTTCTGGGGTATTCTGCTTTCCTCAATATAAAAAAAAAAAGTCCTTAAGACTGTTGTGTCTCACTGTCTAGCTGGATTAAGAAGAAGAATGCAGCCACATGTTGCTTTTCATACCAAATGCAGAACACTCCTGTGCCCTTCTCCTGTGTCACCAATGAACTTGCCTTCTCCAAGGCAACAAGATTCACTCAACCCATATTTGCACTCTGCAAACACAAGACACAGCCTGCAAAATTCTGCAACTCTGGAACGGTAATGTAAAAGCAGTAGTCAGTCAACAAGGAAAAGTCACAAAAAGGAAGGCAATTGTTTCAGCTACTACAAAGCTACCCATGGAATTCCAATTTTCATGAAAACCATCCATTTTCAAATGCTGTTGCACATCTCAAAGTCGCGTGTCTCTCCATTCAGTATACCCAGATTGCATTATCACTCTTAACTTGAGAAACATAAAAGAAAGGTTCACAGAGTATGTGAAAAATGAATGCTGGGAATGATTCAATATTATTAAGATACTAAACCCCTACATTTTAGAAGCTTGAGCTACAGGGAAATTTAAAGTTATTTTCATTACAAAAATGTCAAAATACTATTTTTGGTCCTGTTATGAAAATTCCACATACAGTAATTCATGAAAACTTTCTTTCTTGTAGAATATCATCGTGACTTACCCTTGTCTTCAAGAATGGCCATGAATTTAGGGACCAGTTAAAAAAATTACTCCCTATAAAATATTTTCAAGCTTTTTTTAAAAAAAAAACAATGATATGAGGAGGCTTTTCAGAGAAGGGGTTGCTTCATTTTTGCCATTTAGAAGAGACAAAGCTATCCTGATACCAATCAGCAAAAGAAATTTTTATGTAACTTAAAGCAAGGAGCTACCTCAGAAATGAAAATTCACCCTGCAACCACACTGTTGTACACAGCCCAATGAACATATGAAGAAAAGAGACCAACATCCCAAGTTTTACTGTGAACGTATAAAATACAGTAAGGAAAGCTGACTACATAATTACATTTACAGTTATGGACATTTTTGTTGGTTTTGCTGCATTTTTAACAGATTTCATCCCACAAGATACTGTAAAACTTTGTCATTAACTCTTCACAATTTCTTGTGCTTTTCCAGGTGCAACATGCATACAAAGACAACGAGATCATACGAGACATCTTTACTGTATGTTTTTATAACCTAAAAAAAATTTACTTTTCTAGTTATCATAGAAACAGCAGTCTATCCCAACTGTATTAATGCAATCCAAATTTTTGGCATAAATATAGGTGGCTATTCTCTTATCTCTAGAGATACAACTTATAAATATCCATACACACAGCAACTCTCACAAGTGGGCTTTGGTTTTCATTTCAAGTAATTCGAATGCAAAATTCATTGCTGCTTAATTTGCTGTCTTTTCTGAGCTAATGATAGAAAGTTTTTAAAACAGAAAAGTAAAAAAAGAAAAAAAGGCAGGAAAAGGCATCTATTAAATCAATTTTTAACACACAACAATTCATATTACAATTCACCAAACTGGAAAGATTTGTGAGACCCTTCAGGGAGGTCACCCAATTGACACATTTTCTTTCCAAACAATGCAATTCTAGCAATTCTTCTTTCATGTCTACTACTGTGCATTCTTTGCATTAGACCATTTACTTCTTTGTATCCTAAAGTACATAACAATATTGTTCTTACATGGAGGCATTCAATGGACCTTTTATGCAAGGTAAATAGACAAATTATGCTTCGGTCTGACCTGACATCCTCATGCAGAAGGAAAACAGCATTCTACATTTATTTTCTTATTTGTAACAAAGGTTCATCAGATTTTCCTCAATCTTTATAACAACATAAACTTAACCTTAGATGAACTAACTCTAGTCCCAGCTTTGAGGTAATATCATGGACTATTCAAAACTTTCACAAATTTTGTTCAGCTGGTTTGGCAGAGGTGAGGAGGGGGATGTTGAGTCTACAAAAATGCTCATTACTTCTCAGAACTGAACTGATAAAATTTCTCCTGCTGCAGAGGAGGTTACCAATCAGTGAATAAAACACTACCTTTCAGTAGCTCTTAGGTAAATGTGTCTGTTACTAATGCCCCCGTTACTTTACCCTGTCTATCAGCAACATGTAGCTCCTATTTTGCCAGTATCTGTAGCAGAACAATAAATGAAGCCTGGGAAAGTTAGCAAGTTGACAAGCAGAGGCTATATACATAGTAATCCATAAATCCAAAGAACAATTCTACTAGATTAATTATTTTCCAGTGTTTGAACAAGACATGCCATTGTCATAAACTGCAAGTACAGGTGCTAGAAAACAAGCCCTGCTAAACACAGGGGCTTCCCAGTAACAGACCCAACAGAAAACCTGTTTGGAAGTTCCACCAAAATGCTAGGTGGCAATTGTAGCTGGGTGTGACAAACACCTCTCCTTATCTTTGGGTGTGTTCCTTGGCTGGACTACAACTGCCAAGATCCCCCAGCCCCATCTGACTGAACCACTGCAGCTCACCGCCAGAATCCCAGGCCAAAGTCCATTTTGTGAGACACAGTCTAGCTAAAGACCCTAAAAATAACAGTGAAGTACAGAGCCTTCTGATACCCATAAGCACAACTCCTACTGAGGCATGGAGGCAGTACTCTGCCCTTCTGGGGAGCTGGAGATGCTTTCATAGTGTTTAATGTTTTTCATTTAACCCAGAGGGCAAAAAACTTGGGTTGTCAAAAAACCTTAGTGCTCTGTGAGGAAAAAGGTCCTTGTAAAATGGGAATGAGTAAGAGTTTATTTTGTGATTTCATCTGTTTTGATGCATCACCAAATCTATCATTATCCTTTAGCTTAGGGTTAAACGTAAAGCAAAAGAGAAAGCAAGGAGAAGCAGTTGTCTGAACACAGAATCATAGAACAGTTTGGGTTGGAAAGGACCTTAAAGATGAACCAGTTCCAACCCCCCTGCCACAGGCAGGGACACCTCGCACTAGCCCAGGTTGCCCAAAGCCTCATCCAGCCTGGCCTTGAACCCCTCCAGAGATGGGGCATCCACAGCTTCTGTGGATGTGGCAACCTGGGCCACTGCCTCACCCCCCGCACAGGAAAACACTTCCTCACATCTCATCTCAGTCTCTCCACTTCCAGCTTATACCCATTACCCCTCGTCCTCTCACTACACTCCCCGACACAGAGTGCCTCCCCATCTCTCCTGCAGGCCCCTTCAGGTACTGGAAGGCTGCTATTAAGTCTCCTCAGAGCCTTCTCTTCTCCAGGCTGAACAACCCCAACTCTCTCAGCATGTCCTCAAAGGGGAGGTGCTCCAGCCCTCTGATTAATTTTGTGACCTCCTCTGGACTCTCTCCAACAGGTCCAGGTCTTTTTTATGTTGGGGGCCCCACATCTGACCACAGCACTCCAGGTGGGGTCTCACGAGAGCAGATTAGAGGGGGAGAATCACCTCCTTTGACCTGCTGCTAATGCTTCTTTTGATGCNTCCAGCGTGTCACCACAGCACACAGCTTAGTCTCATCAGCAAACTTGCTGAGGTGCACTCCATCCCACTGTCCATGTCTCCAACAAAGATGCTGAACAACACTGGTCCCAGTACGGACCCCTGCGGAACACCACTTGTCACTGGTCTCCACTTGGACATTGAGCCATTGACCACCACTCTCTGAGTGCGGCCGTCTAGGACAAACCCTGTACACTCAGCCTATGCATAACCTCCCAAATTACAGTGTATTACTAACACTTGAGTAACTAGAGACATTAAATCTTTCTTTGTTAAAACTTAAAATACTACAAGCAAAATAAACGTGATCTAGACTAAAAAGAATTGCTGTCATATGCTCGCAAGACTAAAAATGGAAAAAAAACCCCAAACACTTAAGAAAATGTGGAAGTATACCTACCAAAAGCCTGCACATTAAAAAACCAGATCTTCCTAATAAAGATCACGAATCTCAGCTATTGTAAGCTTCCCTGTCTGCCATTTACGCAATATTAATTTAAAAAGAAAATAATTTTTTAAAAGAATATATAAAATAAATTTTATATGTACATGTACAGGTAAGGAATCAGCAAGTACTTCATAAACAAGATTAAAAAGCTTTGGCATTTGATGCACTTTTAAATTATTAAATACTAGATAGGGAGCGGAGAAGATGGCATGCTTCTTCCAAGAGAAATGACACAACTCCGCAGAGGTCCCGGGAGAAAATGCTGAACAGGCACCTCCCCACAAAGGCAGAGACAAGAACCCCCCCTACTGCGCTGAGACTGCTGAACACCCCCCAGGGGATATGCCGACACTGCCCTTGAGCCTCAGGTCCCTGCAACCTCACAGCTCCTTCCTGCAGAACGGGACTGCAATCCTTCCAGCCCAGCAGGCACCAAAACTGACACTTCTTTCTATCTGCCAATGTTGCACAATTGTTTAAGCCGTATTGTGGGGTTGTCCTATCGCTAACTTGCCCAGGCACTGACCTAAGAAAGCAGCACTAAGATTAATTATTTCCTGTGATGACAGATACAGATAAATTTTTCAGTTGATGAAAGCCAAAGAAAATTTAAAAACAAATGCTAGCATTGTCCATCATAGATGAAGAAAGAAACAAACAACCCTACAGCCTAAACACCCATTTCAAATCAGCTAGTTCACTGACAGCACATCTAACTCTGGTGGCACAGCTTCCAAAACATACAAGTAGGAAGTCAAAGGGAAAGTGGACTGATACAAGAACAAGAGGGTTGGAGCATGCATATATAGTGTTTTCAATTGCCTAGATAAGCTCCCTGAGAAGAAACGAAGAAAGAAATCAAACAAGTAATGTCATTCTGACAGTGCACGCTACACTGGACAGACTTTCAAGATAAAGGGCCTTTTCTTCTTTGCCTTTCTACACTCTGATGCACTCTAAAGCAGCAGTGCTTTTAGCAAGTTTTCCCAACTGCCCTTGTAAGCAACTCAGTTTGCAACTCCCCCCATGTCACAGTTGTGACCCTGGCTGGCAGCAAAATACCACCCAGCCGCTCACTCACCCTCCAACCTCCCAGGGATGGGGGAGAGAAGTAAAGGGGTGAAGGGAAAAGATGCTCCTGGGTTGAGACATGAACAGTTTAACAACTAAACTACAATAATACTGGAAATAATGATGATGATTGTAATAGTACTATATACAAATGCACAAACAAGCGATACACAGTGACACTGCTCACCACCCAGTAACCAAGGCTCAGCACATTCCCAGCCAACGATCACAGAACTGGGAGAGTTCTGAATCCACAATCCCAGAATGGAGATAAGAGCCCAAGTGTCAGAGACGTCAAGACAACCCTAAGAGAGGGGTGACCCAGAGGGAGACAGCCCAGAACAAGAAAATGTACCTCCGGACAGAGCCTCATCTACATACTGGCCATTGCGGGCATGGCATGGAACAGACCATTGGCCAGTTTGGTCTCAGTCTCAAACCTAAGATCGAATCCTGGGCTGGTCATTGGGGCTGTGCTCCCTCCCAGCTTCTCCTGCTCCTGCAGACATGGGCACAGCAGAGAAGCTGGAAAGCCCTTGACTGTCCTGGCAGCAGCTCTGCCCATCAGTGTGTGATCAGCTTCTCCTCAGCACAAACCCAAACAGCCTCACAGCAGCTGCTGGGAAGAACGTTAACTCTGTCCCAGCTGAAAGCAGGACACCCCAGCATTACACCACAGCAGTTGAGAGCACAAGCCAAACAAATGTTCCTACAAGCTACAAGTACAATAAAGGGATATTCCTTAAAGCATGCCCCTCAAGACAATGAGGTATGAGACAATTCAAACAGTTACTGTGGTAATAAAAAGCAGAAAAGACAAGGCTATCAGATCAGACACCAGGGGAAGCGAAAGGTGAAAATGATCCAATTCTACACATAAAGACAGAACAAAAAAAAAAATATTTGGAGCTTCATACAGAATATGCTAGAACAGCTGAATGTCTTCCCTTGGTTTTGACAAGTTTCTGGATAAAGCTGGCCTAGTTTCTCCATCTAGGGAGAAAGTTTCACTAAAGCTCCAGCCTGCTCACACGAATAAGCTAGGACCACTGAGATAATCCTGTCCAATTAATCACAGCCATAGGTCAAAATCACAAATTCACCATCACTTTGGTGTGGCCCTACACTTTAAACTTGAGTAGGTGTTGTGCTGGACATCAAAACTGTTAGAATAACGACTTTTAGTACATATCCAACCTTAGCCTCAGTCCTCTGAGGCTGAGTTTTGACTTCATTCAGATATCCTTCAGGAAACATTCACACCAATTACCTCAGTTAAAAAAAAAAAAAAAAAAGGTTTCTTGGAATATCCTGCATTTGTCCTGATCACACCATATCTCTTTGTACAGCATAACACCTGTGACGCTGAAGCCAGTTTTAAGATAGCAGGGCAGAAGGTGAAAGCTGTATTTTCAGACAAAGCAACACAGCTTTATAAAGGAAAGAGACTGATTGTGACAACGACACACAGTGCTCCAAAACATCTGTAAGTAACAGAAGATAAATTTAGATGATATTTACACAACATCTTGGGGAGACAAGGAAACAATGGCAGAAAGGAACTTACTTGATTTTACTGAAGACAATGTCAACGTCTGTGATTGTCACATTCTTCCCATCTATCACATGACAGTCTTTACATAGCTTTGACCAGTTCTTCCCATGCATTTCTTTTCCCGTGGCTCTTGTATCACCATGGATGGCAAATTTCCTAAAGGCCTCTTCCAGAGCACTTATTTCTCCTGCCATAGCTCCTTCATGGGAGCTGTTTGAATCATAGGATAGCCGTTTTGCTGCTCGGTCCTTTGCTGGATCTGATGGAGACTTTGGAGGAGTCTTATTCACAGGTTTGGTAGACTTCGCTTTGTTGTCAGCCATTGTGCTACAAAGAAGAGGAGAGGAAACTCATTACATTGATCTGCAATAGTTTACTTTCTGCTAAGGTAGGGGCTACAGTCCATGCCGCAATGTACTAAGAATAAGTGGTCTATAAAGTTACCAAGAACCCATTGCCCTCCACCATCAAACAAGTCTATACACAGAACTATGTAACTCTCTGCCCATCCAGAAAAAGATTCTGGCATATTAAAAGAAAAAAAAAAAAAAAGAAAAATTAAGGGAAAGAACATTCCAAAATGGGCCACAAACCTAATTTCACCACCATCATTACATCGGCAAACAAGAGAACACAGGTGTTTTTTTTTTTAAATGGCAATCACCACAGTCACTCTGCTGATTTGAATAAAAGTATGACTTCTACATTGTAGACATTCCTACCTACTTTCATTTCTGAAGGAAAAAAAACAAACAGCCCTTTGTTTTCTGAACCCTTGGCTTTTTAATTATTTTTTATTGAAAAATGAAATACTTTGAAAGTGCAGCAAAAAATATTGTTATAACCCTTATATTATGTAACATGAGGGCTAACAAGTACAGAATCCTCAGAAATGCTTAGACGAGTCTCTCTGGTTAACAAAACCATTCACTTCTCAAGTTTACACCCAAAGAACTGTAGCTGTGAAATTCATTTGGTGTTAACACATCCATGATGCTGAGAACGGACATAATTACTGCAGAGAACAACTTTCAGATTACCCTGTGTTCACATAGGACAGGCTTGCCTTTTAAAAGAAACCTTAAGCTGAGTAACAGAACACTGAAATTATTTTCAGGTGTGTTCATAAAGAAAAAAAAACCCTAGCATGGCAGAAGCATGCCATACAACACTTTGCCTTCTGCCCATCCACTCTAGCTCGGCAGAAGTGAGAGGCACTGAAAAGACGCGGAATAAGGTGCACTGCGTCCCAACAGCTCCTTGCAGACTGTTGCCCAGGCTCACACCTGTGGAGCTGCGACAAACTTTAACCCATAAAGAGGTGCTTCAGGTATCAGTTTGGCAAACACTGGATAAGGGCTGGAAAGCCCACCATACCTACCTCATCCATTCTTCTGAAGTCACAGCTGCAGAGGGTATGTGACCAACACGTGCAAAGATTGGTATGTACTTCTAGCTAAGGTTTTGTTTTTTTTAAGAGAGTGCTTTTGACTGATTTGCTGTATTTCAATCCAAACTCCTCCAACAGAACTAACCATAACTACTTATTATACAGCAGTTCTTGTTAAGCTTCATAGTTAACAACAGCCTTTTAACAAAAGCTGTCCTAAAGGACCTTTTTCCTTTACACTTGAGCAAAAGCAGCATGGCCAAAGGACTACTGTCTTATATCGAAAACATTCAAGTAAATGCTTAAAAACCTTAGTATCTTGACATCTTAAGCCTGCAGATCCTTCTGTTTTTTTTACACTCTCAGCACAAGTTTTGGCCAACAAACCAAAATGCTAAATTAAAATTAATAACCCACGAGTCCTCTTTGCCATTTACCTCTTTAATTCTCTCCCCTATCATTGGGTGGGGGCAGGGACTGTGTGAGCGGGTGTATGTGGTTTAGCCCCCAGCCAAGGACCAACCCGTCACAGACAAGAATTTACTAACTGTAGGCTGAGAGTTATATGTGCACCTATAAAATAAAAACAAAAATGCAGAGGAGGAAAAAACAGTTTGAAAATTTAAAGTTCATTAGAAAGTTAAAAATGTAACTGATTCCCATTTCTATTTCTTTTGCATTCTGCCTGCTCTCCAAAGAGCAGCAATTTTACCTCAACAAACCTTTCCGAAGGTCCCCCAACACTGAAACTACAGAACAGCAGGCATCCACAGTAAATTGTAAGATACATTAAAAGTTAGATCACGAAGAACTATGATCTACCTCCATCTTCGAGGAAGCTTGACTTCCAAAAGCAGAAGTCTCTTCCAAGCCTGCACCATTGTAAATCCACTGGGGCTGGAAACTAGCACCAGAAATTCTCCAAGCTAACACTAACTGGCTAGAGAAAGACAGACAGACAGTACACATCAGCAAAAAAGCAGTCTGGATTTTCATGTCTGTAGACGATATTAAAAACAAAGTTATCTCCATAAGCAAGTTAAGAGGACAAAAGAAGGTGGAGATCCGCTATAGAAAGGTATGCACAGCTCATATCATTTTGTAATTTTATCTTGTGACAAATAAACCTTTCCAGAGATTTTTGGGGATAGCCCCCTCTTGCTTTTAGCAATTCTATACTCAGTGTGAATATCCTTGAAAGATACAATTGCACAGTTTACAAACTATAAGCAAGAAAACCTCTGTGCCACTCCCTCCCATCTGAAATTAGAAAAAAATAACCGACATTTAAGTATCTCCAGACCAAAATCTCTCTTTAGCTAGTGTCAGTGCCTTGCTGGCCAACCTTGCCTAATCCCATGTCACCCATAACCGTAACTCACCTTTTCACAGCACAGCAGAAATGTGTTTTAAAAAGCAAGTAGTGATTTTGAATAAAGAGCTGAAACCCACGTTTGAAAGGGTTCTGATCTTCTGAATCGTGTGATTTTTAAAATTACTACATTATTTTCTGTCTGTACTAATGTCTTCAATATGATAGCTATATCTATTGAAAATATTTTTTACTTGCTTTCAGTTCTAATAAATTAAAAGTTTATAAACTTGGTATAGGAAAAATACTTAAGGGAATATATTTGGCCTTGAGAAAGATAGTTCACTTCTAGACTGAGTTCTCTCAGACTTTGTATTGGGGTGTTCTGAGTAATTCTGGGCCGGGGGGACCAAGACGCACTCTACAGAAAAGGCTTCAGTTTTGAATGCTGAACTCTGGTGTGCAAAGCAGCCTCATTTCAAAGAAATCCTCACCATCTAAAGCAGAATGTCAAGGATAGATTAGAACTAGGGCTTTGCTGTGGTTCCCAAAAATCGTCATGGATATTCCTTTTCTTATTGAACCATAATTACAGTTTACTTGTTAAAATCCCATGTAAAAGCATGAAATTTACTAAAAAGAAGCAACCCAATTTATGAAAATACTGATCTAGCCTCAACTTAAAATTTTATTTTGTAACACTACAAACAACACACTCTGAAGAGAAATATATTCATTAATATACTCTATTAGAAGGTAAAGAATTGCACAGATCTGGCTATGAAATCAGATTTTTAATGGGGTCAGCTCCTTTAATGTTTTCCAGTGATCAGCAACAAGGAAGGAGATCATGCCATGTTGAAGAAATGATCTCTCAACGAGAAATACAGAATAACCTGTTTGCCAAAAATTCAAGATCAAATGCGGTTTTGAGTCTTCCTTACCTTTTTTTTCCCCCCCCGGACAAAGGGATCAGAAGGTGCTTGCTAGCTTCTGCTAAAAGTAAAGACTAGCAGGAATTTGGGGAGGGGCCACAGCAGGTGGAAGTAACAAAGGAACCTGACTGCTCTAAAATACCAACACTGAAATTCAGTAAAACAAAACTAAGCTACTGTTCAAAGGCATGAGCTGTGTAGAAACCAGCTATAACAACTACAGCTAAAAAAAGAAACGCCTTTCACCACTACCCAAAACGTCTAATATGTACACAGATAACACAGCACTTCCAGAACCAGACGAGATAAGGAAGGAGGGACTAGCCACCAACCCCGTCCTCTCCAAACGCTGCTGGCTCCAACCTAGTAGGTCCCCATCACCTAAAGCAGCCGTGTAATACATTATGAAAGAGGTATACAAGACGCTAGAGTTCAGAAGGCTACACCTGTCCCAAAAAAATGGAGTTCCAGAAATCCGCAGAATACGCAGATGACTAGGTGTTGTGTTATGAGTGGCTATAGTCTGGGTCATGTAACACTCCTCCAATTCTGCTGCACGCTTCATCTCCAAGATCTGGTAAGTGAGAAGGGCAAGCAGGCAACCCACAGCACAAACCCCAGCCTTACAAGCAAAGATACTGTTCTACTATTTGCAAAATGTCACTAGCAGGTTAAAGAAAGAAATCTTTCAAGCGCTCTTCCGTTTTTGCTCGTCCTTAAATCAAGCATGAGTATGCAGGCTTTCCAACACTCTTGCTCTTTGTAACAGCTATTCAGAGCAAAAAATTCCACAGCTCATGGAAAAATTTCATCCAACTGATCTTCCTAGCATCTTCACTTTCCAAAGGGGGGAAAATACGACAGATTAATCTGCAAAAGCACCTGTACATCTCTTTAGTTGGTCAAGAAAAACAGGATTCTGCATTCAGTCAGATAGCATGTCTCGTGTATGTGATCATATTTGAATGAACGCTCAAGAAAACAGCAGCCAGGAATTAGCCAATTTTATTGAGAACTAGAAACAGAACAGAGGGAAAGGAGAGAGATGGTAGAGCCCTTGTAATGCAGTTAACACAGCCAGCAAGGATAAGTCCAGTGTTACCTAAAGATCTGAAGAACCGTATGTTGTTAACATTAACAATTTTAATTCTGTGGGTCCCTGACAATAAGCTTCCTATTTCTGTGCCGTTCTCTTATAAATGTATCAGCCTCAACCTCTCCACACCTACATTCTCAGCTCCTCAGCCCAGCAAGACCACCAGCCTTCCTAAAGATATTTTTGGGTCTTAAACTTGAAAGGTCACTGGCTTTTAGCAAACAGGCACAACACAAAGAAATCTGCCCACAGGCACACAGCCCAGGAGTTTTATGTTGTCACTTGGTTTTACCTCCCATTCTGCTGCTAATCCTTCCTGCACATCAAGTGTTGGTAAGCATGCAAGTACTTAAGATGTCATTTTTATCAGAATCTGTTTCCGCACTGTTGATAAAACTTACCCACTGCATCGCAAACAGTTGCCACCCAGTATTTCTTGAGACCTTCCAGGCAATCCAAGCAGAGAAAGCAAGCAATGTTTCAATGAGCATGAGAGGTGCTATTTTTACAAGTGAATTGGATTCAGAACATTATCAAACTGTGCAAGGCATTTGAATTTATCTGACTGCATCTGTTTTATTTTAGTACTTGCTCTATCTTCCCCATGTTTTAAAAAAGTTACAGAATTGCGGCTAAAGGGAATTCTCATTTATTTTTCTGTCTGTAATTATTTATGCCAAATAAAACCAGCAGAGACAAAGTACAGCAGATGGAATCTTTTTCCCCGCATTTTCACATAAACATTCAAGCTGAGGGAAGGGATAAACAGCTGGAGAAATGCAACATCCTCCTAATAAAATGCAAGGCTTTAGACAATGATTTAAAAGGTTCCCTTAAGCTTCCTTCACATCTACCAGTAGGAACCAAAGTTAAGACACGTCTCTCCTGACTTCTGGTCTGGGCACATTTCTCCACGTGGGATGCTCAGGCGGACGCAAGCCATCCATTTTCCCTGGTGTCTAACACAGAAGGAAAACGAGCAGAGAACACTGCAGAGCAAGCAAAGCTGACACAGCTCTATCTACACTTAAACCCATCTTTACTTAAAGAAAATGAAATCCTTTCGCAGGCTTTATAAGGAGCTCCGTGGCTGACCCTTGAGTTCTCTGAGCAGTACCCGCGTACTGGCACTCTGGACAGGACAAGGCTGGCTGCATCACCCAGTGGCGTTCCAACCTCCAGCAGGACACCCCAAGAGTAACAAAACAGGCGGTTACTCAAGTTCTCCACTGCTTCTCCATCCAGCAGTGTTTCAGACTGAGATGACGTTACATACCCCATTAAAGGGACAACCGCAGAAAACACATCACCAAGCAGATATGATTTTGACTGCTGACAAACGGCCGTTACTGTTCTGTTTCTAAAACCTACTGCCAGTCTACACAGCGACTGCTACATCACCTGTATACAAAACGGATTTTAGTTCTTAGTCAATTACATTCCTCTATTCCAAAGAGCCACTTCATAAAATATCGCCTCTTTATAGAGGTGTAAACAAAGCACCTAAACAGACACACACACCTTTATCAGCAATAGTTCTATTAGAACTTTTTTCTTTTTAAAAGACCCATGTTCACCTGACAACACTTTAGGACTGCACAATATATCTCCACAATATACTGTAGGACTACTGTGTCAATCACACAAGGTTTCAGCTTTGAAGGCAAAAACACCCACCACACACTGATGAACTTCAGCTTTGAAGGCACTGATGCCTTCAGCTTTGAAAGCAAAAGCATCCACCACACGCTGGTGAACTCTTATCATGCACCTTTTCCCATTATGCAACTATCCCATTTGAAGATTCCAATTACTCAGTATTCATCCCGAGCTCTGCTGGACTGCTATCACTGCTAGATGAAAAAATAACCTGGACACAAATATTCTGCAATTCCACACACAGACAAGGATACAAGCCAACATCCAGAACAGCCTTCAGAGAAGAAAGTGAATCCAACACTTTTGAAAAGGAAAAAAAAATATTCACAGTGATGAAAGCACAAGAAGAGGAGCCTTGGCTGCTTAGATGAGGTATTTTTTTTCATGGTGTATCAAAAAAAAGTCTTGGGAACCTCAGATCCAAAAAGACTGGAAGACAATAGCCGCTCTCCACAGTAATTAAGTCATACAATTAATTTACAGCTCCAAATAACATGCTGGGCCTATCATCACTTTCCTTGACTGGTGACTTGACAGTCACAGAATATGCTCAGCCTCACTTCTTCATCCCCTGCACACTGTCCCTTGCCACCGCCGCCATCCAGAGCACACCACCAGTCTGAACGTCCATAGAACCCTTTCAAAATACTGTTGCAAAAGCCATGAATAATAAAGATCCACCCCATGAAAGGAGGTGAGAGATTGTACAGCAAGGGGATCACTTCAAATACCAGTAAGATGGGGGCCTTTGTGGACCACCTCTAGATAAAAATATCAAGAGAACCAAGGTGATGCTATTGATAGGGACAGAATTAGATCAAAAAAACAGAGCAGAGACATAGAGGCCTTGAAAGCACTGTAAGATTTAATAGTCACAAAGCACCACCTCCAATTGAAGAACTGGAGATGGTATGAGAGCTACAAAATCACGAGACAAGATGTTTTACCAGGAGAGATTTACATAATTCCACCAACGTAATTTGTCAGGTGACTGAAGTCACTCAAGTGAGACATCCAAATACCTCTGTGGAGCAACAGCATCACACACTAAATGGCTCTTCATCGTCAAAGACATGAAAAAACTCAACAGCTGAAGACTCAAGCTATGCCAACACAAATTAGAAAGAAGACTTCCTTAGAGAGACAATCAACCATAGGAAATACTAAAGGTAACTTCCAAGAAGAGCCGCAAATACTCCACATCCTGACACCTGCGTATTAGACTTCATTTGATACAGAAGATACACTTAAGCATCCCTGAAAAACAGACTTTGATCAAATATATGTTATTGGTCTCAGATAACTAACTGAAACTAGCGCGAGTTAGATTAGATTGTCTAAAGATCTCATGTTCTTAAAGTCCGCTGCTTCAGTTTTGCCTGAATCCAAAAAAATAAACTAACCTTGAAGTATGGATTTTTATCAACCACCACAGCTCAGTACAAAACAGGAGGGTAATACTTCCCTTGTAAATCATCAATATGTTCCTTCACCTCTATGAGCTCCTGTAAAATAAACTGGTTGAGTACTGGGCCTTCCAACAGTAAAATCAGATGAGACAGGCTGATGCAGATTTGGCTTTAATTTAAAAACAAGGAGTCATCAACAGTGAAAGAGCGCTTTTGTGAGCAAGATGTCCTAGCATTTGAATCTCTATTGCCATAATTTCCTTAGCACTGATCAAACAACACCGCTCATCAACTGTGGATTTAAGAACTTGTTTGAACTAGGACTGCGTCCCTCACAGACTCAAGCAAACACTGTTACATCCTCGATTTTTTTTTAGTTTCTCTGTGCTCATTTCGCCAAAAGCTCCAACATCTGCACACTGACACACAAGCACGTTCTTGAGATTAGCCAAACTGGGCAAGAATTAACTTCATACAATTATCAACAGACAGATTCTTTTTTGTCTTTTCATCTGCGACATAATGCATTGAAGCTTTGGTCTGTACACTCTCGGTTTCTAGCACCTTGTTTTCTACCCAGGACAAGTTAAGTTTGCATTACACACTCAGGACAGTATCAGGCAGGGAAAGATGAGGAGGAAAAGAAAAACAAGAAGGAACCTTAAAACAACTGGCAGGAGTAAGCACCTAGGCTTCTCCACTCCTGCCTTAGAGTCCTGCCGCAGCTAAAAGACCCTCTTGGCAGGAGCAAACCAAGTCGCCCATGCCACTACACATAAAAACTAACAATGGAGAAAAATTTTCTTTTGATGGACACACGACTGTAAGCCAAGAAAAATGACAAGCACAAAAATCAGTCTGTTCCACTCCATCAGCACTTGAGCTAAACAGTCAGCAAAAGCATCCTGAAACCTGAATAGCCTACGTGGTCTTGTCCTGGACCACACGTGCAGGTCCTGTGCACTGAAAGACCACATTTCTATCACCATGTTTTACCAATAACATCTTCTCAGTTACTATTTCCAAGTATTCCAATACCCAGACTGCATGGCAATGGGAAATTCCTACAGTACTTCTATGCATGGGCAATTTGGGATGGGCAGGATTGATGCATTCACTACGAAAGCTCTTTCTGCTGAAGGTGTATTTGTTACCACCTACTTGGGGGGGGTTTGGGCACATGAGGGAGATAAGGGGCAGAAAGAACTAAAACAGTTTACAGAAAACACTGGGGAAAAGGCAAAGCACTGAGATTTTTCCTACATAGCGCTCTGATTTTGAAATGAAAACTTAATTTCAAAATTTTAAAAAATTACCTTAAAGAATGGTAAAAATTAAGTAGCCTGAAGATAACATATTTCATATTGGCTCAATGTAGATTTTTAAAATTTTATTTCAACTTTCAGCATTTAGTTAAGTTAAAAACATTCAAAAATTCCCCCAAACCAAGCCATTATTCACATGTCCCAAGAGCACACTTTGATACCAGAACTTCCTCAGAGAACTGTGCAGGTCTTACATTAAGTTCTATAATTCCCTTTGCTCTAACCTACAAGAAAGAGAAAATACATAGCTGGATAATGCACACACATGTACCAAGGTATCTTTCTTAACAGCTGCATGTCCTTTTTTGTACCACTCACAGTGTCTTGTTCTCTATTTTGCATCATAATATTTTGGGAGCCAGGCCCCAGTTTTTGTTCCATGGTTATATTGCACCTAACAAATTAGTTAAGGTCCCTGATCAAAGCTCCCAGCCACTATGGCAACACAAACAGTAAGCAAAATATTTATTTTCATATAACTGGCAGAGGCACCTAAAAAAAAAACAAAACACTTATGCCCACAGCAGTCATGCCAGTATGGCAGGGGTGAAAATCATAAACCTCCACTTAACTTCTGTTATGCAGAGCATAAAAATGGTTTTTGAAGGGAGAAAAAACAACCCAAACCTGCTTGTTGCTTACAGAAGAGTCCGTTTCACTTATGCAAGGGCTGCAAGCAGTATGCACGCACAGATAGAAAGGACGTGACATCACCAAGTGACGACACCACAGGAAAGACTGCTCTTGTTTCAAGTTTTTCTTCATACAGTGATACAGGCTTGTGAATATAGTCACATCCTCACACTGAAGACTTAAATAATCAAAGTATGCAAAGCTTATCATCCAAGAGCGAGTTATCAAGCTTGAACATTCTATGGTTTATTCTCTGAAGCATTCTGAGATATACTAAGTACAACACATGGCTTCCACCTATAATCAGAATACACTAATCTTCACATAAATTGACATAGCTGTTTGACTGCCTCCCTCCTTAAAGGACCAGTCTCTTTTTTTTTGCTTGTTTTTTTTCTTTTTTTCCAAAATAATCTCAAGGTATGAGAAGTAAAAATAATTTCTATCACACAGCTGTCTACAGAAAGCCACTGGAATAAATATATCTACTATAAAAATTAAATAAAAAGAAATCATTTTTCACCACAGTCAATTCACAGTTTAAATAGGGCACAGAAACAACTACTTGCTGGATGTATATTTCCATTTATAAAGATCTTTTCTTACATTTACAAGGGTCAAGTGCAAGCCCTGCACTTGATTCCGATGTGAACTTTATCTGCAATTTGATCCTTGCATGGCACGCTGTCCAAGCATTACACTGTACGATGATTTAATACTGGACATACACTTCAGCAGTTACAAATGACAGACTATTTAAAGGTGTACGACTGCGACCCAGAGAGCTCCAGAAGCATTCAAACCAGCATTTTCTTTTGGTTTTAGAAGGGGGGAGGTTGAGTTGGAGCCTGTAAAAAACATAACTTGAAAAAGAAGTGGCTCATCACTAACGGATTTAAAAAAATGGCTATTGACATTTTTAAAATAAAAACTGTATACATTCAATAAACAATCATGCTCTTTTAAGCCCGAGACTATGAATGTGTATAGGTGTCTCTCCCGTTTCTTCCCTGCAAGTTTTCACAGCACCAGAGGAAAAAACAACCCCAAACCTTAATGTTCCATTATCATGCTAACACTTGCCAACCTTCTAAAGCATGTAAAACATGCCACTTAATTATACCCGTTGAGAAAACGGTGTGAAGGCCCAGTAAAAGTCAGTGAAAACCGTCTCCTACCATGTGTTTCATTTCAGGCTGGGGGTTGGTTTTGCCACTCCTATTCTTCTGAAATAAACATAAGCAGTTATGCAATCCTCTGTCAAATCTGAAATAATTCCCCCCCCCAAACCTGCTCGCGCAGACCCTGCAAAACGCCAACAGGGAAAATGCTAGTCATCAGCCTCTACCGCAAGATCCAAAGCCGCCAGCACTGAAGACGCACACTTTTCACCTGTGCTCAGCACCCAGCTTCCCGGGGAAGAATTTCACCCAGGTACAAGGGTATTTTACCCCAGGATGGAAGAAATACTTGCAACCGCTTGCTGGTGGGAGGGGGGTGGTGGTGAGGATGTTGATTTGCTTTCAAACGAGCTGGCCGGGGTTGCAGATAAACCCACAGGATTCTGTCTCGTCCTGTTTCTCCCCCCACAGTACTGCGTTTGGCTTTATACCGCCGGCTGTCAGCCGCAGTCCCTGAACCACCTCCCGCACCTGATGCTCGTTTCCATAGAGAACGCCATACAGGAGCGGTCCTCAGAGACAAAGCCCTTCAGCTAACACTTGGGTATTAAAAAAAAAAAAAAAAAAGGGCACATCGTCTTTACCCACCCATCTCCAAAAAGGACCGCTCCGTCTTTACCCACCCATCACCAAAAAGGACCGCTCGCTCTGCACAAGAAGGCGAAGCAGCAGCGGCTGAGGCTCTGCCGTCGTCTCTCGGGAACAGCGGAACATCTGCGGCGTGCGCAAGGTGGATCCCGTCCCCCTGCTCCCCCGGGAGGGGCTCGCCAGCCGCCCACAGCCCCCCGCCAGCAGCGCCAACCCATGGACCTACTGCCGGGCCGCCGGGGAACAGCCCCCCCGAGCCCCTCACCGGTCGCGCCCCCGCCTCTCCCCGCTCATGGCGGCAGCGGACCCATCCCCGCGGGCAGCTCTGCACCGAGCCCCGCTCCCCGCCGGTGCCCTCCCCGGGGACGAAAGCAGGAGGGAGGCAGAAGAGCGGGGATAGACAGCGAGGGGTTAATCCTGCGGAGGCAGGGAAGGAGGAAGGCTCCCACCGCCTCACCCGCAGCCCCCCGCGAGCGTTACATAACTGCGGCGGAGAAGGGTGCCCCGCGCCCCCCCTGCCCTCCCGGTGGGGGTCGCATCACGGCACCGGGGGCCGCTAACCCGGGGCAGCTCCGCCACCGCGCCCCCCCCCCCCCCTCCCAACCNGGAGAAGGGTGCCCCGCGCCCCCCCTGCCCTCCCGGTGGGGGTCGCATCACGGCACCGGGGGCCGCTAACCCGGGGCAGCTCCCCCCCCGCGCCCCCCCCCCTCCCAACCTAACGTTTTCGTTAAGCGAATAGGAACCAATTAGCGCGCTAAAAAAAGGGGAGAGAAGGCAAGAAGCACACCCAAGAATGGAAGGACTGGTCTGGCCCACCCCGGTGCCCACTCACCGCCGGCTCTCGCGGGGCGGCAGGTCCCGCCAGCCCAACCTGACACCCTCCGCCGCTCTCCTCCCGTGTCGAGCCGGCACGGCGGCTCCCGCAGGCACCGCCCTCGCTGCCCGGGCATTGGCGAGCGCCCGGCACCGCCTGCCCGCCCCTCCGCCGCTCGCCCCCATAGGCCGGGCGGGCTGTCCGGCGGGCGGCTACTCCCGCCCCCCCCCGCGGAGCCTGAGGTAATGAATTAGCGCGGAGGGAACGGCTGCCTTTGCTGCCTTAAATGGCTGGCTGCGGCTGGCGCAGCCCCGGCCCGCTCCGCGCCGCTTGCTGCCCGCTGCTCCGCGGCAGGTGGGCGGCGGCAGGTGGAGGGGAGGCCGGGAGGCGGTGGCTCCCTCACCGCACCCCTCGCCAGGAGCTGGGGGCGACGTGGGGGCGGGCCGGGGACCCCCTGCCCCGGCTGTCGCGGGAATCGAGGCCGGGTTCTGCAGCTTCCGCCATCTCGAGCATCCCGTTCCCGGGGGAGAAGCAGCGTCCAAAGGGCGCCTCAGCCCGCTGTGTCCTGCCGGGCTCTGGCGGGTGTGTGTTCGGATTGCTGCTCGGCAGTGCTTTAAGCTGTGCTTGTTGACATGAAATAAATAAAAATAATGTAAAAGGCTGAGCTGCGCGCTGCAGCAGGCATTCCGGACAACCCGGCGTTCCCTCAGCTCGCCACTGGCCCGGCAGCAGGCCCGGGGCTGGCGCAGGGGGGAGGCGCAGCCCACGGGAGCGGTTCCGTCACAGACCTGAGAGCGCAGGGACAGGTCGGGAGTCAGCAGGACCTGCTGTGCGTCCTCATTGCTGAGTGTGTACCCAGGCTCCCGGGAGCCGGCAGCTCTGTGTGGCCCGTGACTTGCTAGCTGCTGTGCTGGGATCCAGTTCAACAATCCTCCTGCAGGGGTGAGGGAGAAAAGCAAAAAGATGCAGCTGGTGGGCAGGGGAGTCCCAGTTTTTCAAATGGAGCTGGGCGCGTCGCTGACTTTTAAAAATAATCCTATACCTATCCTTGCCGTAAGATGCACAATGATATAAACTATTGCAAGCTCTTATTTCAGTATCTTAAGGCAAATATTGAAATGACCCAGAACGTCATAAATGCTTTAAGGCCTCTTCATACTGAGTTTAGCTGTGCTACTGGTGAAGTTGTTATTTGCCCCCGTGATCTCTCCTGAGAGCACAAACCAAAATCATGTTGTATGGAGTTTTTTTCCAAGTTTTCTCCTTCACCATGTGGACACAGGAAACCTATCCTTTGTGAAGCTCGAGCTGGCTTGAGGATCAGGAAGAGTCCCTACCATACAGCTGAAAAACAGAGTAAGATAGGTACAGCTTTCAATCAGAGCCTAGTTTTGAAGGCAAAAATGAATCCAATATAGATTAACATGAAACACGGTGTGGTAAATAGCCCAGTGGAGAATGTTCTCCTAATGGTTAATATGGGGCTAGTCCTACATTATTTTCAAATATTTCCTGCATCCCACACAGTTTAGAATTTCTGTTTCTGTAATATTTTCTGTTTCTGTCACAAACCATGCCATCTATCTTTGAAAACATGCAGAGTCAGATTTACCCAAATTTGATTCTGTGATAGAATTCAGAAAATTTTCATTATTTATTTCTGCTTCAATTAAAAAAGAAAGAAGCAAACTTCAACAGAATCATGGAATCATAGACTAGTCTGGGTTGGAAGGGACCTTTAAAGTTCATTTAGTCCAACCCCTCTCTGCAATGAGCAGGGACATCTTCAACTAGATCAGGTTGCTCAGAGCCCTGTCCAACCTGACCTTGACTGTTTCTGGGGATGGCACATCTACAGCCTCTCTGGGCAACCTGTTCCAGTGTTTCACTACCCCCATCATAAAAAATTTCCTCCTTATATCTGGTCTGAATCTGCACTCTTTTGGTTTAAAATCATTACTGCTTGTGCTGTCCCTTACAGGCCCTACTAAAAAGTCCCTCCCCATCTTTCTTACAAGCCCCCTTTAAGTGCTGAAAGGCCACAATAAGGTCTCTCTGGAGCCTTCTCTTCTCCAGGCTTCTCTTCTCCAACCCCCACCTCTCTCAGCCTGTCCTCATAGGAGAGGTGTTTCATCCCTTGGACCATCTTCGTGGCCTCCTCTGGCCCCGCTCCAACAGGTCCATGTCCTCCTTGTGCTGAGGACCCCAGAGCTGGACAAAGTACTGCAGGGCTCACCAGAGCAGAGGAGAGGGACGGAATCCCCTCCCTTGGCCTGCAGGCTTTTTATGCAGCCCAGGACACGGTTGGCTTTCTGGGCTGTGAGCGCACATTGCCAGTGCATGTCCAACTTTTCATCAACCAGCACTCCCAAGTCCTTCTCTTCATCCGTTTCATCCCCCAGCCTGTATTGATACTGGAAGTTGCCCCGAACCAGGTGCAAGACTTGGTCTTGCTGAACCTTATGATGTTCACATGGGCCCACTTCTCAAGCTTGTCCAGGTCCTTCCAAATGGCATCCCTTCCCTCGGGCATGTTAACCTCACCACTCAGCTTGGTATTATCTGCAAATTTCCTGAGGGTGCACTCAATCCCACTATGTCACTGATAAAAATATTAACTTGGTCCTGATATGGAGCCCTGAGGAACACCACTTGTCACTGATCTCCATCCAGACATTGAGCCATTGACCATGGATACAGCCATCCCACCAATTCCTTGTCCACTGAATAGTTCATCCATCATATCTCTCCAATTTAGAGAGAAGGATATTGAGGGAGATGGTGTCAAAAGCCTTACAGAAGTCCAGATAGTTGACATCGGTAGCTCTTCCCTTGTCCACTGATCTAGTCACTTCATCACAGAAGGCCACTAGGTTGGTCAGGCAAGACTTGCGCTTGGTGAAGCTGTAAGTTGCTCTGGGGAGCCTTTCCAGACTCATCTGGTGGGTTTCAGACCTGGACAATAGGCTTCATTTCTCTTTTTGTGACAGCGTGAGGGGCACTGGCGCAGGGGTTCTGTTTCTCTCAGTTCCCCCTAAGAATGGAGGTTCCCCTGCTTGCCATTGTTGCTCTGTGCTACATTTAGTGTGTGGAGATGAGCTTTTTATCAAATAACCTAACAACACTTAATTTCTGGTCACACCTTGATAACCCCCATCCTCCAATAGAGAAGGATCTAGAGGTTTAATGTGGCTATTTCATTTAGCCAAATTTATGAGTTTAGTTCCTAGTCCTGAATGCACACTGTTGAAAATGTCCCATTATCCAGTTTTGGTAAATGAGTCACAAAAAGAAGTCAACGACACCTCAGGGCAAGCACATTCTGCCAACCTAATCCTCTCAGGCCTCCATTCCATCCTTCAGGTTGCAGTCTGACAGGTAGCTCACCCTCCAGGGGCCAGGGTGGGGATGAGAAGAAAGGGTAGCTTCTTTATTTCAGTCTTCAACTGATGTTTGTTGTTCAAGACACTTGTCTTTTACACCTACCAAACTCATTTTTATAAATGTGTAGTATAAAATCACAAAAGCCCATTTTAAGGTTATCTCTATTGGATTTATGTAGTAAGGTTTTGGTAACAGGGGCGCTACAGAGGTGGTTTCTGTGAGAAGATGCCAGAAGCTGGCTCCATGTTAGACAGAGTCAGTTCCAGCCATCTCCAAGACAGACCCACCACTCGCCAAAGCTGAGCCCATCAGTGATGGCGGTAGCACGCTGTGATAGCATGTTTAAGGAGGGGTAAAAAAGGCTGCGCAACAGGAGTAGCCAGGAGATAGGAGTGACAATATATGAGAGAGACAACCCTGCAGACATCAAGGGACCCACCCACGCTGGAGCAGTCTGTGCCTGATGGACTGCACCCTGTGGAAAAGACCCACACTGGAGCAGTTCTGGAAGAACTGCAGCCCATGGGGAGGACCCATGTTGGAGAAGTTTGTGAAGGACTGTCTCCCATGGGAGGGACCCCATGCTGGAGCAGGGGAAGGGTGTGAGGAGGAAGGAGTGGCAGAGACAAAGTGTTATGAACTGACCAAAGCCGCCATTCCCAACCCCTTGTGCTCGGGGGAAGGAGGTAGAAAAGTTGAGAGTGAAGTTGAGCCCGAGAAGAAGGGAGAGGTGGAGGGAACGTGGTTTTAGATTTGTTTTTGTTTCTTGCTACGCTACTCTGTTTAACTGGTAATAAATTAAATGAATTTCCCTGAGTCGAGTCTGTTTTGCCCATGACGGTAATTGGTGAGTGATCTCTGTGTCCTTATCTTGACCCATGAGCCTTTCATCCTATCTCCTGTTGAGGAACAGGAGTGATAGAGTGGCGTGGGGTGCACCTGGCAGTTAGTCAAGGTCAACCGACTATATTATCACACTGCCTTAATAAAGTAATGTAACTTTGGAGTCATTTCAGTCCTGTGTGCAAATTAACTCCTTACATATGTTAAAGAAGGAGACTGGGCAGTTCTTCCTCGTCTGCATTTATTTTCATTTTTATCTCAATAATGCTATAAATGAGTGCTACGTGTACGTGATTTATTCAGTTTTACACTGATAAGACAGTAGGTCCCTGTCACAGAACAGGGTCTCATAACAAATCCTGAGAGTAGTCCAACCCTTGATTAGCTCCATCTCTTCTGGAAGTCCATTCCTGCACAAGGGAAAAAAAAAAAAAGACCCTTGACCATGACCTTGAGATCTCACGATCTCAGTAAGATAGCTGCATTTCCCCAAGAGACCAGTACAGCTGTGTTTGCAGGCTGTAGCTGTGGCTGAAGGATACCATCTTTTCTTCTAAGCACTGCGGAAGTTCACATGCGACCTGGCCTGATGATTTGTCGGTGTGACCTAGCATTTTAAATTCTCTTTTGCTCTTCTAAATAAACATTTGGAAATATGATTGATCAAATGTCATTGTCTCTGATACAGGTCTGATAGACGTCCCCAAGCCACTGCAGCAGGAGTAGAATCCAGGATTGGAGTGGAGTGTCGGCATTGGCCATACCCTGGCTCCCGCAGCAATTTTCAGAATGCAAAATTCCAAGGCACAGTTTAAGGATTAACTTTCTTGCCTCTGAGCTGATGGCAACAGAGAGTAGAAAAACTGGCCCTACAGTTTCCCTTTTCTGAGCTTCACAATAAGAAGAGCACAACCAGATTTCATGCTGAATTCCAGAATATTACTGATTTTAATTAACACTACAAGAATCAGAGAATCACAGAATGGTTTGGGTTGGAAAGGACCTTAAAGATGATCCAGTCCCACCCCCTGCCATGGGCAGGGACACCTCCCACTAGCCCAGGTTGCCCAAAGCCTCATCCAGCCTGGTCTTGAACCCTTCCAGGGATGGGGCATCCACAGCTTCTCTGGGCAACCTGGGCCACTGCCTCACCCTCCGCACAGGAAAACATTTCTTCCCCAGATCTAATCTAAATCTCCCCTCTTGTAGCTTGAAAACATTCCCCCTCGTCCTATCGCTACACTCCATGTGCATGAGAAGTACACAGACCTATTAAAAATAAAACTGTACATATTTCCCTACTTCATTCTCTCCATCATCTAACACACCAGTTCTTTCATTTCAAAACACAATCTTCTGGGAAGGATGCAGATCTGCTTCCTGCAGTTGACAGCTTCTTCTCATGTTGCTATACTTACTGCCCATCCCTGTTATTTATATAATGTTTATCCTCACATGAATTCTGTTTAAAGGTCTTGTTATTTCAAATACTTTTTGGCTTTTTCCTCCTTCCTTCCCTAGTTCTCTACAAGACAGGGAATTCATTCCTGCTCAGGCAGCTCCTTTGCTAATATATTTAAGCCAGTTCCACCAGAGTTGGAAAACTTTATGGCCAATGTTAGTTCCTGGACTGAGAGCCGAGATGCAACAGTGACAAAATGATGGAGTACATCAACAGTGGGTGTTCAGTGAGTCATCAGTTACATCCTACCATGAGCCAGAACTATTAAACAGTAAGCAAAAAGGTCTTTCAAGTCATTGCATTACTATTATAAAAGGTCACTTTAGTTTCCTTGCAATTTTCAAATGTGATAAGTTTTAATCAGAATATTTGTGTGAATCAAAGAGTGTTAATTTGTTTGAAACTTCCATCAAATAATGGAATAATTTTTAAATGACAGTTAGTCACCCCATTTAGAAAAATTTAGATTTTTTCTGTTGTTGGTTTTTTTTTAGCCACTTCTTGAAATAGTTACAGAAACTAAAAATCAATCAAGTCTACTCCAGTTTTTCATCTGGTGTAAATCAAGTACAATTTTCCAAGTTATACAAATAGTCGTATTGTGATTTCTGTATGTATGTGCAACATATATATACGTGTCAATATGTCACACTACATTACCCATAGCCAATTTATGTAAGGCTATGTGTATAGTCTCAGTCATTTACAGGAGGGCAAAACTAGCTACCTGCCAGATCCTCACCAGAAGTACAAATACAGATTTTAGATGTAAAATTGCAGGAATATTTAGGAATATTTAATTGTATAAACAATGTGGCAGAATTTCAAACATATAGACAAGCATAAAAGGCCATTCTCATGCATAGGAAGTTTGACTGAGGACATTCTGTATTTTGCAATGTGCTGTCCTGTAACTTTTTATAGAAATTAATCTACATGTTTATGTTTATGGAATCAGTGCTGCTCAGCAATTTTACTGACATATAAATTAATAATCAAATAATGCAAATACAGAAGCCAGAGTTCAGGAGATATGCAAACATATTAATGAAATAACTTGATCACACTGACAGCACAGAGCATAGTCTTGCAAATGCTTGACTGTGACAGAATTCCTTATTTATTTCTATTTGCCAAAGTTCCCATCAAAAACCAACATTAAAAAAAAAATTTGAGCTTAAATCAAAGCACATAGAGCTTTAGAAGCCGTGATGTTAAAACCAGCCCATCTCACTCACTCTCCTCTGTTACACACAGACCCTTTGGGGGAGTACCTCATTACATGCCCTTTCTTTTAGATGGTATGATGTTCTAACCCATGTTATAGTCTCTTCCCCAGCCCCCTAACAAAAAAGTGAAAAGGAACAAAGTGGGACAATGCAAAACAGCTCTAGAAAAGAATATGCTTCTGCAGCAGATACAATAATTTGGATCAGTATTTAAGAAACCTGGATCCCAGTAGTGCATTTTGTACAGGCTTTCCATGGAGCAGCTAGCAATATGCTCCGTTCTCCCTTTGCATCTGTTTTGAGGGCATAAATTGCAGATAATCCATTCTACAATAAGGATATCTGAGAGGCATAGAGATATTGTAGCACAAAGCCATTACTTTAAAGGAAAAAAGAAACATGAAAACAAAAAGCATTCAGTGATGTGAAGGTTATGACAAGAGGCAGCTCTTTAAAAATAAGCTTTTTAAGGCAGGTCATTCACTGAATATCTTAGCTCTGTATGATGAGACTTTGTAGTTAAAGATGGCACTCCCAAAAGCCGGCAGCACTTCAGCACTTCTAAATATCGATATTCTGTACCATTTCATACAAAAGACTAATGTAGTTGCTGCAGCCTTATTTTCTGATTTCTTTTTCCCTCAGTTAACTCTAGAAAAACATTTTGTTATCCCTTTTTGGTTGTTTATTCAATTTATCACGTATAGTCCCAACTTCACTCTATCTTTGTTAGCTCAGCATTCCTTCAGAGCCCTAAGATACTCTCAGGAAGAGATATAAATTACACTTTTCTTTTTGACAGGAGGAGAAGTGGCCAGGGAGTGAACCTCAGAACTGCAGAGAGGGTAAGCAGCAGTGAAGTCTAATACCAAAGATTTGTCACAGTTATTAAGACAGTAAGCAAAAACATTTATATGGAAATGGCCACACCAATGTCTTTCCTTAGTGAAAGACTTTCTCAGCACTGGTCTGCTTCTGGTGACCTACATACTCAAATGCTTCAGGGAGAGGTGGGGAAGCCAAAATGAAAGATAAAAACTTTCCCGAGACTGCCCCTAGAACAGAAAAAGCCCTTCAGTTAGTCACAGCCATGAGCTGCTAGAATCTGAGAAGCTGGGTGCTATTTCATTCTGTTTGGCTTCAATTATTTTGTGTCAGCAGACATGAGAACATACAAAGCATTTCTTAAACACATCCATTTGTTCATCTCAAATGATGGTGACTGCCCCTGGCACTAAATTCCACAAAAATTTTCTTTGCATTAAAAGTAAGAATCCTTTTACTGTAACATTTCATAACAGACTACTGTTAACAAGGGTTCATTGATTAGGAAATGAAGTGACAGGCAATGTAGGTTTGTGTTAAAACTAAGTGGTTGTTATCCCAGCAGCTACCACATGTCATCTTTTTTGTTAGCTAGAGATAATAATATCAGCCTATCCAACAGTCTTAGTTGTGATACTTTCTTTTCCTAGTGGCGTTAAGACAAACAGTGCTTTGTTGGAGCCCATCCCATCAGTCTGAATATACGCTGGTACTGCATGTGGACTTACTGCAATTCAGCCTAGAACCAACATGTGAGGTTACTGTGTGTTACTCTGGGAATGGGAGTAGCAGAGAGATGGAAACGTGCTCTGCTGCTTCTGCTCTGGGAGTGTAAAAGTCCTGCAGCGAACAGGAGCAGGTAAGTGTAGGGAGGAAAAGAAAGTGGGCATTAAACTGAGGTTTAATCAGGCATGAATTGCTAGAGGACATTCAAAGCCTCAGATCGGGAGGTTTACTATGTCCTTACTCTTTCATTTTTATTTTTTTTTCTGTGCACATGAGCAACCATGCAAGTCATGTCTGACAAACAAGAAAGTGACACTGTTTGCATTACCAGACCCTAGCGTGGGATCAGGCTTTTCCTAGAACAGTCTCAGATCCCATTTAAATGCTTGTGGTTAAATGATCACTAAAAGCACGTCAGTTGAGTTACCCAGTTTCTAAACTTTGTGCTTTTGTGTTGGCTATATGTCCTATTTAGAAGAGAACAATTAACTAGTGCTCTGATTGCATCACAGAGATGCAGAGGGGTAGTCCTTGAGGTACTGGGGGAAAAAAAACCCCACACCCTCACCCCCATTAGTACAAAATTATCAAACAACAAAAAAAGTTTCAAAATTGGAAACTTGTTTTGTATGCTTCCACACTCTTTTATTACAGCAGCAGAACTCCTAAGGTAAGCCAGAAAAATTAATTTGTCTCAGAAGGCAGAGATATGAGAATAACTGGAATCAGAGGGGCAGCTTCTTCAGGTTTCTAAGGGCACCAAAGTCATTATGGCAGTTGACTGCAATGTACTCAAAGCTGTGATTTAGCAGCTACCACCTGAATGGAGCTGTATAGCTCAGTTTCTGAAGCTCTGGCTCTCTGAATCATTGCATTTCCCTGTAAGCCAATGATTCATAAATAATTGGCTTAAAACAATATTACTTTGGTTTATTAAGCAGAAGTGGAAAATATTTTGTAAAGGCACTATTAGTCTACCAGTTGGGTAAAGCAGAAAGGTGCTAAGCAAAAAAACAAAATTAATTATAAAGGTTAGAAAAAAGCATCATGCATTATAGAGAGAAATCTTGGGGAAAAAAAATTGGCAAAGTTTTACAATGTGCAACATGGGCTGCTTTTTTTTCCAACAAAATAAGTCAGCAATAAAGCCACTAAATTTTGCACTGATGCTCTTTATATATTGAACAACACTCAGAAGCATCTAAAAAAAGTTCAAGTTACATAGCAACTGTCTCAGAACACTTCTGCCAGTTATTCATGTCCAGAATAGCTTTTTCTATAATAAATCAGAGCACTGTGTTTCATGGCCACCACTCTGATAATCCACTCTTGTGTTTCTTCTGATGACAAGAGGGAAAGATGGGGTGCAGTGATTGATGCAGCTGTATTCTTTAACTTCCCTGTCCAATAGCACCAGGGTGCCAAAGAAAAGAGAGGAGGGAGAACTGAGAAGTCTCCATATGCTGGCAATCAGCACAGCAGGATTTCAAGCCATCAGAGAGAGGTCAGTTCAGCTTCAGTAGCCCATTATCATCTTCCAGTGCTAAGTTTCAAGCTTTAGCAAGTCTCCTGAACATGTAGAAACAGATGTTTCATCACTGGGGATATGGCTTCAAGCATGACCAAAACATATTACTCTAGTGTCTGGAAACTTCCCCTTCTTTTCTGTTTCCCCAAACAGCAAAGTACTGATGAATGCAGTCTTCCAAAGGAAAAAGCTATAAAACGTGTAATATGGGCAAGTGATCCTCTCTCCTTTAAACTGTGGAAGACCCAAACTCTTTTGCTAGGTTTCCCCTGTGAAGGATTTTGATTAGTGGCTGAAAGATGCCTCATGCAAGATTTCAGTCCAAGTTATTTCAAAGTCACAAGCCACTGAAAACTTAGTCTTGTTATGAAAAGCACTGTGCAGTTTATGGTTGCTGCTTGTCACAACTAAGGCACGTGTAACTTCTTTACAGTCATAAAATGGAATGGGAAATAAAGCCTGCATCTTCCGGGCACAAGTCCTCTTAAGAGAAAAGATAAAGATGTGGTCAAAATTAGATTTCCTCATAAGCAATGTAAGATCATATTATTATTCCCTTTTGATTTCCCTAGCTGTCCACACATGTACATCACATTTGTCTTCATATTACATAAATGCAGGTGCTTCTATTGGATATCCACAACGAACAGAAGACAAATTGCAGGGGTCGTCTGCCTCTTATTGGTTCCATCCCAATTCACTCCTGTGAGGCAAAGACACTACATAGGAGATTAAAAACCTTCACCCAACAAAGCCTACCATGTAACTTCTTTCAAACAAAGAAGACCAAGCAAATAAAGAAGTTGAAGAAAAGTTTTGAAGTTAAATTGCACTATTTGAGAAATAATGTTATCTTGCATTCTGTTTGTAGGAGACAGAAAGACATCCATCCTGAAAATCCTGGTGATCCACTAAGCAGGTGCCTGTTTGGCACGTGTCCACAACCAACCTGTTGGCGCAGTTGCCTTTAGTGGGACTTGTTCTTCCTCATGTAAGCCACTATGAGCAAGATTCTCAAAGTCTTTTGGTCACACAGGAGAATTTCATATGTGTATCCTCTATGTCTCTGGCCACCAGTTAACAATTACAGAGTAAAAACAATGATACAAAATGGCCAAGGACCATTCTCTGATTTAGATTAGCCAGTTCTAAGCACACACAACAGCAATACTTTGTACACTCTCCAGGAAATTCAGTTCCATGGAAGAGACTCTTAATTATTGCATTTTCCCTCTTTCTAGTTTTGTGTAGCTATCCTTCAAATTCTTCAGTGGAGTAGTACAAATTAAAACTGGTACAGAGCTTTGAGTTTTGACATTCTTCATCTAGCTCTTTTAATTAGTCATTACAGCCTTTGTTAAAATAGTTCCGGTTTCCACAAGACTAAATGCTAAAACTGTAGAAAGTATAATTAAAGAAAGCCTTAAAACCGAAATAAGAGTATTTAAATTATAGTTAATTTTAAAGAGTTAAAATTAAAATTTATTCTACTTGCATTTTTTTTTCATTATCATGAAGGTTATTTTAAATATATACCTTAATCAGAACCTTAAAAAAATAGAAAATAGTATATTGAAATATTGGACAAGATCAAATGGAGCTGATAACTCAACTGGTACAAGAGTGATAAGAATTGCTGCTAATTACCAAGCAGAACTCTTAAGAATATAAAATTCCAAATTCCATTTCATATACCCAAGCTCATTAGAACAGGCAGGAAAATGAAAAAGGTTTAAAATTAATTTGATCAGAGCCTTTGATCCCTTATATAATAAAAAACGTTTTGAAAATGAAAAATACTTCTGAGCAGTGGTAAAAGAAATTCAGTTTCACCACTGGCTCACTTTGCAGCCAATACTGCTCCATTCCTTTCAACCCTTTGCATCTTTAAATGGTAATTTTCTCTGAGGTCAATTGAGAAGTCTGCTAAAAAATGTTATCAATAATGCAAATTAGATTTCCCTTGTGAAACATTGCAGCATGTATTCAGATCAATGGTAAAATAACTTGGGCTGGAAGGGACTTCTTGAGGTCATCTCATTCCACACTTTTGGCAAAAGCAGGGCTATTCTCAGTGCTCTGGGTTCTAGTCAGTCGAGTTCTCTGCTGTCTCCAAAGATAGACCTCCCCGTGGAACATGTTCCAGGGCTTAGCTACTCTCATTCTTACTAATTTATCTGGGAACCCATTCCATTTGGAAGGTTATCTATACAGCATTATCTTCAGGACCTGGAATGCAAACGTGTACATTCCTAGAACTCAAACAAACCTGACCACAAACACAGGAGGTCAAAAGAGTCTTAAACTTGATTATTCAGACTGGGAGCCCACAAGATTACTGAAATAAAAAAAGACAGTCAAAGTTAAAGTGTAATTACAACTAGTATTTTGTCAAGCAATGAAAAACCTTCAAAGGTTTCCCTCCTTTGGATCAAATGGGAACAAAACAGCACCATGGCTCTGAGTTGAACTGCAGGGGGAAATGGAAGCTGCAATCAGCACACCAAGCCCTTGGGGTATCAGAAAACACGGCCTGAAAAGAGAAAGGAAAATCTCATGGACATTAACACTTCTCCAAGAGCTTTTTAGCTTCCTGTGAGACACAGAATTGCTAAAAGCTCAGTTCTTGAAAGCAATACTTCCTCATGCAATATTATCTGCCTTTAGAAAAATCTATGCCACTTTCTCCTAGGAGGTTGTATTGAGCTAATCAAACAAAATGTTAAAATATACAAAGTTTAGCAAAAAAGCTGTTTTACAGAAGAATCAGCAAAATGCTGGTTTCCACAACTGTTTCACTTTTAAAGCCACCAGGAACCCATTTACAGATGTAATGTCAATAGTTGCTGCATTATTTGCAGGGGAATGAAATAATTTCTAGCAGTTTCTGAGATGCTCACACACGCTGAAATTATTCACAAGACTGAGCTTATAAATAAAGTAAAATGAAATTTTAGGTGAGAACAGACGAGGTTATGGAGCCTGTCCTAGAACCAGTGCCAAAGTGCCCTTCAGATTGTGAGTGGAATCCTCTCTCTAAATCTTTCTGTGCTCACCGGAAAGAAAAAGACATGGTCCCACTCGTATGGGGTGTACCATGCCTGAGACCCTCAACAGCCGGACAGGTAGGCAAACCCCCTCTCTCTAAGAAACGCTGTGGTCAATCCTCGGTTTTCTTCCCTTGACCCAGCTTAGAAGTGATTGGAAAGCTCATTATGTCATCCTGTAGAGCTGCTGTTCCAACAAACTGTTTGGCTGCCAGTCTGTGACAGCCTGAGTCCCTCACAAAGGCAACAAAGCAGAGAATATAATCTGCTTCGTCATGCCCTCAGCATACTAATGTTCCGTAATAAAATAAACATACAAGTGCATGCTTATTACTTCCCCACAGAACTCATTTTAAGCTCCCAGGACGTGTTGTTACTAAGAAAAAGAATGTGCAGCATGGCACGGATTCACAACCCTCATGTAAAGGCGTTAAGTAAAAAGGGGAGGCAGGGAAGGAATGAAGTATCTCATGTGGAAAAAAAAAAATGGGTGTGCTTTTNAGTGAATTTCCATTTTCAGGACTGCCAGATTTTCACCTCAAGAAAACAGCAAAATTAATGTGATCTGCTCACTTTTCAACCCCGTACAAATTCTCACCTTGCTTAGTTGGATAAATATTGGTGTGAAATTGTTGGACTTGGTGATCCTTAAGGTCTTTTCCAACCTTAATGATTCCATGATTCTATGAAATAAGTCCCACTTCCTCCCCTTGAAAGTCCAGATAGCTAAAGCTTTGGACATCATTTGAAGAAAGATGTCTTGCTTTTTCACATGCTATTTTAGAGCTGTGAATTTATTCCAANTGCACAGAGATATTTCTTCAGTTAAGCCCACTTTAGGGCTTCAGAAGCTTGGCCATGACTTATACAACTCTTTACAGAGCATCCCTATATCAGTGGGTATTCATGATGAAGTAGTGCTTAAAGAAGTCTGCGTGTTCATCCCACCCAGAAGGATGGCNGAAATAAGTCCCACTTCCTCCCCTTGAAAGTCCAGATAGCTAAAGCTTTGGACATCATTTGAAGAAAGATGTCTTGCTTTTTCACATGCTATTTTAGAGCTGTGAATTTATTCCAAGATGAAGCACACAGGACCTGTTTTATCATTTTCTTGCTAGAAGTTAGGAAACACATCAGGACAAGGTTCCCTAGGAGGGTTGTGTAGCCCTGTAGCCAAGAGAGGTTTGATGTCTCCAGCCCTGGAAATTTCCAAGACTCAGCTAGACAAAGCTGCAGCTGACCAAGGTGGTCAGACTAGATAACCTCCAGAGATACAGTATTTGTATGATCCTCCGGAAGCAGGAAAATGTTACAAACAACAGTGAAACAAGGAAGAAAACTGTGGTACAGACATGGGAAGAGAAAATCCAACTGCCAAACCAGAGGAAATTCACAGAACTCTCATGTTGGCACCCACAAGCCTCCAGGAACAGATATGGATTCTCTCACATCTAGCGTTCAGTTAGTTTGTGTTGTTTGTAACATCTTTCCGCTTCCAGAGGATCATTCAAACACTGGATCTCTGGAGGTTATCTAGTCTGACCACCTTGGGCAGCCACAGACCTGGCACTTCCAAATTTCAAGTACTGTGCAGGTCACTACGCTGAGTGATTATAACAAGCCAGCGGATTGACAGCCCAAACTAACAACAGTTAGATTTCTTTGGGAGTTCTACTGCTGGTAGATAAAGAAGGAACAGCATGTCAGACACAACCAAGCAGCCACAGGCAGCAACAGAGCCTGCAGCCAGAGGAATGAGGTCAGGAGAGGATTGATTCAGAGCATGAACAAACATGGTTTACCATTGAAGACATGGGATCGTAATTACCAAGTAGAGAAAAATAAAAGCCCAAAAGAGCATTTTGGTAACTTGTGAACACTAATAAACTTTTGCCATCTCCTCCAACATCTGCTTGCTTTTCCTGCAGCCACAGGTGTTAGCGTGTTACCTTCTTCCTTTATGTTGTTGTTTTGTTTTAGTTTTGCTTCAAGCACAGAGCATTGGGATTTTTCAAGAGAAACTCTTGCTTGCTTGCTTTGTGCAGCTCCCAGGACATATTTTGACACTGGCTAATCAGAACCAAAGAGATGTTTGAGTTAACTGAGAAGGGGCAGTCTTCTACAATCTACAAGCGGGACAATGAGATGGATGATCTGGTTGCCCAGTGACTACATGGTTAAATGGCTGGTTCTTTTAACACAAGAAGGAAGCAGCCAGCCTTGTTCTAAAGACTAAAACTTTCCCTTTCCTGCAAAGACATTGTGCCTACAGCAGCAAGTTATCACACTGAAGGATGTTTTTCCCTTAATTAGAGTCAATTAAATGAATGCAAGCAAGGCAGGTTTCATGTCCGCCTCTCCAATGAGTCATTCACATGTTTACCAGTTCATTAATGAAATCCAACATCTTGATGGTTACATAGGCTACATAACATTTTTTTCTTCTAGCATTCATTTTCTGAGCCAGTGCTAATCAGATGAGTGATGAGGGTATAGTCTTTAACCTCGTTGTCAATAAAAGCAAAGATATGCAAACCGTAACCATGGGACAAGGTTAAACTCTGTGATATTAAGCACCCTAGCAACTGGGATCTACAAACAACAGCTGGAAAACACATCCTCCTTATTATTTCACTGAATTATTGTTTTTACAATACTGCATTTATTTACAGGGATTTTTCTCCTTCCCTCCCCCATGTAAACAAGTGTCATTACAAAGCTCAAAAGACAAATATTTTAAATATAGATGAACAATTTGGTCTTGGAGAGCTGCCCTGTAATGATGCAACAGAACATAAGGCCTTATCTCTGTTGGATAAGGAGTGATGTCAACAGTAGCTGTGTTAACAAAGAGGTCAATCATGACTAGTACACATAACCCAAACAATTGAGTATGTGAAGGGTAAGCCATCGGGGTTTGGTACAGAAGAGGCTCATGCTGGTACAAGGCCTTTAAAAAAAATGTTCATTGCTTTGTATTGGGAGCACATGAAGTAGGAACAGACAAAGAGCTGGACTCTTTCTTTATAATCATCATAGAGAAATCGTCATTCTCTTCCCATACATCCCACAGCAATCCACTTCCAGACACTGCTAACCCCAACCACTCAGCAGAAAAGATGCTCAAACTGGCATCTTGGATGTACAAATATCTCAAGCGGCATTTTGTTAGAGACAGTATGTATGTACACAGGAGAAAATGAGCATTTCCACTGACCCAGCAAAGAAGGCCAGCTAGGTAGAAACACACCATGGTCTCAATAGGTCACAATGCAAGAATAAACAGTTCACTAAAAAAAACAACCAAAAAAAACAAAACCACAAGCAACATCTTCTTTATTTTCTGATATCCCTTGAACAAATCTTGAAAAAAAATTGTTGGCTCACTAATTTTACTTCATGCTCTTGACAAAATTCTTCCTTCTAAGCACCTTGCCCATACCTATGGCTCCGGAGGGTACTGGGCAAAAGCTACTTTTATGACCAATGCTAAGAAAAATGTCAAGTTAAATCCTCCTCATTCCTGTTCTGCCTTGCAAACTCCATCTGAAGGCGATGCGAACTATTCACACCAAACAACTACATCTTCTCTGATGAGTCTCTATTTAAAAGGTCACAATTGAAATAACACATTTTCATTTTAAAATTTAACTTTCTCTTCTTTAAGAGCTTTCCCAATCATACTGTACAGTATCGCACCTGCCAGATGCCTTTCTCTATGAGCAAGAAGTAAACTCTAACTGTTGCCCCACGAAGATGTTATGACATCCCTGTGATACATACCTTCAAACTGCTGAACCCACCTCAACTCAGCTGTTAAGTGAGTGGCTGTAGTTTCAACTTCTCCTCTATAACTCTTTCTGGAGTGATAAATTCTGCATTTCAGTGCCTCCACATTTTTTTGACAAACCATTCTGCTTTTACCCAGTTTGCAGGCAACATTTTTTGAAGTGCAAGTAAGTAAGCTAACGCAAGAATCCAGAGACACAGCTAAAAGCAAAACCCAGCCTTTAAAACCAAGATATATTCCATCTCAGGATTTTTCACCAAAGTTCTGTACAAGTGCCCATTCATTTCTTCATTTGTGGGAAATATGGGTGCTATCAGTTGACAGGAACAATGGTTCCCTGATGTACATACTGCCAGAAATCCATCCCTTGCACTAACCGATCTGACTCAGGGGTGGGACAGGATGATCTCTAAGGTCTCTTCCAACCCAAACCAGTCTGTGATTCTATGATTCTGACCTTTAACGCCATGCTGTGCAGAAAGGGGTGCTAGGTGAGGGTTCACAAAAACTAGCACACCCAGTTACAGTCATGTCAGTATTTATACAGCTCAGGATGCTCGTTGTGGCTTCTTTGCCCCATCCCTCTAATTGTAATTGGTTAATTCTTATCTCTTCTTAATTACAATGGGTTAATTATTTTCCTGCTTCAATGTAAAGGTACAGTGCTTTTTAATTTTACTACACCTGTTGTAAGGGGGGGGTCTTAATTCCAGTGGGGTCTCAGGTACCTGGAGGTGTGGTCTTCACCCTATAATAAGGTCTCAAGATTTGTAATAACAAAGGCTCTCATGCTCCGTGATATTTCACACCTCAAGGACAGCAGTTCCCCTAATCCTTGACAAGGGGTAGAGGGCTCCCATTGTCTCGAAGGGCAGACCATCTAGCACAATCTTACCATTCACATATTCCCTTGAGTGACAAGTTTAACTTCTTTATTGCCAGATGACACTTTCACAAACACTCTTCTGAATTAGTTTACGTTTACTCTGGTTAAACTCTCCATTTCTGCTCAAGCCTGTGATCTAAATTTCATCAGAGTTTATGGCTCTCGTTCCCCAGCAGAACAGCACCCAGCAGCCAGACCGAAGGTTGGGGAAGTGGAGAAGTTGCTCCTTAACCAGCCAGGCCTTCCTACTATCCACATAGTTAATTAATGAAAAGCATCAATTTTAAAGCCTATTTGTACCTGCCCAAAGCTCTCACCTATCAGGTATATCCCTGATGGAAGTGTACGTTCATTTTTCATTAAACACACACCCACAGCGCATCACAATACTTTCTGGACAAACACGGAGAAAGACAATACAGTTCTGACCTTTTGCAGCAACACAGGTTGCAGAAACAAGTCTGGCCACTTCTGTCACCTGCTGGGGGAACAATGCCCCCGTCCCCACCAGCCGTCTGGAATTTCTAGGCGAACAAAACAATGCTGAACCAGAAGGAAGGCTGCCAAAGGAAGGTACCTTTGGTACTCCTTTGGTAGCACTCCAGAAAACACCTCCACAAGCACTAACTGCAGCTTCAAGGTTAAAAGAACACATCCTGAACGAAAGAGTATTTATGAAATACTACGATTGCGGTTTCTAGAATTAATAATTTGTCCCATGTAAAGATTTTAATCTTGAATCAAAGATCTGGACAGCAGTGAATTCACCTGCCACTTTCAATAATTTGTAGGAAGAGTATGCAGAACCTGTTATAATTCCACAGATTAAAAAAATATGTATTTTTAAAATACTAGCAAAAAAGTCCAGAGCCCAGCATCTGACACACAGTGTTTTGACACTGTTTTATGGAGAGCTTCTCTGTGGTTATTTACTTCTCATTTTAAAAGAATTGTTCAATTCTGTATGTCCTGGACTAGGCAAGGTAGGAAAAAAAAAACAAAAAACAATGGAAAACAAACAATTTCTCTTTCAGAAAAAATATTTCATTAAACATTCTCCCATTTAACAAAGGAAATTTCGAAAATTTGCCAGTATCTCAGGGCTGAAGGAAAAACTAACCAAGAAGATCAGATCTTCAGCATATAACACAGTAGGACCAACTCAAGGATTCTGGTTTGTTGGAATACCTTTGTCCTGCACACCCATGCACATGAAACAACCACTATAGATTCCAAGCATGGTGTTTCGGACAATACCTTTGCGATCAATAGCCTGCCTTAGCTCATCAACACCATCTCTATAATTTTCTGTGATATAAAGCGACTTCTTTAGGCTGAAAGGCCCACGGAGATCTCTCGCATAGGCTAAAAAGCTGTTCCAGGCTTGAACCCCTCCAGGGATGGGGCATCCACAGCTTCTCTGGGCACCCTGGGCCACTGCATCACCACCCTCACAGTGAAAAACTTCTTCCTAGTGTCTAGTCTAAATTTACCCTCTTTTAGCTTATACCCATTACCCCTTGTCCTCTCACTACACTCCCTGACACAGAGTGCCTCCCCATCTCTCCTGTAGCCCCCTTTCAGCACTGGAAGGCTGCTATTAAGTCTCCCTGTAGCCTTCTCTTCTCCAGGCTGAACAACCCCAACTCTCTCAGCCTGTCCTCATAGGGGAGGTGCTCCAGCCTTCTGATTAATTTCATGGCTTGAAATTATCCATTCTTATTTCTGCTAAACATTTACAAGGCTTCCCTTCTTGCAACAAAGGCAGCCAAGAAGAGTCTTTATACCTGTGTCAAACCATTTCAGTACTGTAGCTACAGAGGGAAAAAAAGAGAAACAGACTAGTATCATTTAATTTAGTAAATTATATGTTTAGCTTCAGATTTATAACATTTCTGATAACACCCAGATGATTTTCTGTATTTCCCTTACCCTTTACAGAGGGTATTTAACTAAAGATATGAGTATAGTTTGACACGTTTCAAATCTGATTCTGAACACAGAAAATAACCAGGAATTATTTCTGCAGGGGTTTTTTTTGCCACTGTAGAATTCTGGGAATCCTTCCTCAAAAAATACATAACCTTTCTGAAAGCAATTCTGTTCTTTTCACCAAAATATGGGTATGTCTCATATAAAAATCTACCTCTGACCTCAGCCATTCCCTCAGCTGCACACAAGGTCCCGCTCAGGAGGCCGGGAGTCTGCCACAAGCCCAGCGAGGAGCAGAACACGACCACGCTCCTGCCGCTAGCCTCCGCCCGTGCTCTGGTGTGCAGTAGCTGGAGCAGCCCCTGAGTTGTGTGACTTTCGCTCCACAATTCTCAATGGCCGGTTCTCCCACAGCCATAGGACTGGTGAACACGTTGGAGTATGAAATCTGACGGCATACTGAGCGGGAGGGGGTTTATCAGTCAGGATTCACAGCTCTTGGTGCAGATTTCAAAGCCTCCCAGAGCTTCAAAAATAAAAATGAATGAATGAATGAATAAATAAATAAACAAATAAGTAAAGGACATATCCCTGAAGAGCAGAAGGCTTCAAAGAGAGGAGGAATGAAAATAAAATCAGTAATTTTCATCACAAGTGGAACGGTGCTGATGAAGAATAAGTGTCTCATGCATTTGTAACACGAGTGGCTGCTTTAAATACGTCCAAACCATTTACCGGCTAAATTCCTCTGTTGCAAAACTGGAAGTGGTTTTAGTGTCTGAAAAGATTTGAATACTTTTCCCCCCAAACACACTCACCTGCTCTCTCACCCTCTGACAAGAAGCTGAAGCATTCTAGGCACTAGGAGAAGGAAAGGTCACTGATTTACTGCGACATGAGTGCTGAATGATAACAATCCAGGATGTCATGTCCAGCCTGTAGGAGGCTTTTGTTCAGATTTTTGGATTGCTTCCATGGCAGGAAGTTGCTTCAGTTGTTGCGTTAGAGTTTTTTTCAGAATCATGATAGCAATGGAAAAAGAAAAAAGAACATAGAGCAGTTAAGGTTTCTGATCTTATGAACAATATTCATTTCTTTCTTGTTTTGTGGCATGAACATTTCCTGCTAGAATTGTTTCAAAATGCTGCATCAGTTTAAGGAAAGAAAATACAGATTGATTATTTCTCTATGTTATGTAAATTTTTCCTGGAGCACACAGTTTAAAGAAAAAAAAAAAGATAAGCTTCATAACTTTTGTTAAGTGTTGAAAACAGTTCTTTTCTTTGTCAAGCCTGCTGTAAATCTTATTTACAAAAACAGAGTGCTAGATTCCAGAAACAATAAAAATCAACACTTCAGAAAAATTCCCCATTCTTAGCAGGAAAAGCAATGTTTTCTCTGTCTCTGACTTCAGGCAAATTTCAGGTTGTCTGCAAGTTAAACCTTGGAAAAGCTGAGAATTTGAGGGGATAAAAGCGGGGGTGTATTTGCTTTAAAGAGGGGAATTTCATTCTTTCTATTTAATGGAAAAGGAGTACCAGAACAATTCAGAGAATCTGAATTTTGCTTTAAATTTACATTTCTATTTAAATATAATAAGAGCAAGAGCAAGCCTTAATGTTATCTAAATGAACACTAGATATTTTTGGTTTAAGTCAAATAGCACAGCAACGTTGATCTTCAGTTGTGGCCGATCTAAGATCTTGTTTATTCCATTTCCCAGAGAAAGCTTAAAATCAGAATTTCCTAAACCCCGTGGTTTTACTAGTTTTTAAAACTTCCTCTTTCCCTTCTATTTTGAAATTTCAAAATCCTTCATTTATGGGTTAGTGAAACACTGAGTTAATAAGTTAGAAGCAGTTCTGTGCTAACATATTACTGGCTGTATCTCTTTTTGCTAAAAAAAATCCTATTTCAAACCACTCATTTATATGCTGTTTTGGCCATAAATTGATATGAATTTCTTAGCTTCCATCTTGACTTTCGCTACCGAGTTTGATTGCTGAGTTTTAGTGTTTTGCTATACTGCAGCCGAGGGTTTTCCTGAGAATTTGGCTTTACCAGCCCCAGACACAGCCAAGCAGTTCAGCCAGGAAGCCATCAGGAGCCTTCAATGCTCCTATAGCTCAAAATCAATAAAGTGAAGACGCACTGATGCTATCCATCGGTTCTGCCAGCACTCAGAGGGCACAACACCAGCAGTACCAGCTCAGGACGGCAGCATGAGGATGCTTGACAAGCTGCAAAAGCCCAAAGAAGTTGGACCTCCAGAAACACCTCAAGTAGGCAGAGATGACCGAGTGATGTAGAATTAAATACCACCAGGTGGGAAAAGGTCAGCCACTGAGAAACTCATGCTGTGTTTGCTAGTATGCCCATCCTTGCCTCCACTTGATGGATGGGTAGAGCAGTCAACAGAACCAGTGCTAGAGCCTGACTGCACAAGTACCAACGTACTACTTGAGAAGGAAAAAGAAAAGAGCTTTCCTCCGAGTGTTGCACTAGTCACAATTCTACTTTCCTTAGAACTCTACCGTACTACTAGCCACGACGTTGTTCTGCTGGCTGCCTGGCAAAATTGTCCCAGCAACTCTTTTAGCAGAAAACTACAATCTATCGTACTATTCAGAAAGAGAGATGTTGCAGAATACCTGGTGGGACTGGATATTACAAACGAGATAAATCCCTGTGCTACCATAATAATTTTTTTTCCACATCTGCTGCAGTTTTTATAACTCCTGCAGTTCCTTCCGTGCAATAGAGATTGCTCGAGTGCGTAACAGTGCAAAGCTATTGTAAGCTAGTGCAGATGGTGTTTAATTTTTAAGGGGGACTCACAGTGAATATTCCAGGAAAACACAGCTCAGGCTTATCAAGATACTGATATTTGCCTTCTGGGTATAGGAGGGTTTTTTTTAAGAAATATTAAAAAACCCTCCTGGGTTTTTTATTAGAAAATAAAATGTGTTTCCCTGATCAAGCTGTAAGCCATACAAAGAAAGTATGGCTCCATTTTTCCATTAATTAAAAAAGCATTAATGAAAATTATAGATATATTTAGTTTCTTAAAAAAATAAAACACAAAACACAAAGAAGAGAAGCAAAATAAAACTTTAAAATGGAGAATTATTGCAACATATTTGCATTATTCGTAGTGTAAAGTACATAGTCATATTACAAACACTGACATAAGATCCTCACACACCTCTGGCTTCAGCTCATAGCAAGTCCGTGGTGATGTGACACCTTAAGACTGCTAGAAAATTATGTCTACAGCATTAGAATTTGGTACCAATAGCAACAACCATTTCTGTGCTCATCACAGCCACAAGGCTGCAATTTTATCCATTCTGTTCGATCTCAAATCAAGCTCCAAGACCATCCAGAACGACAACAGGAGTATTACCGAAGAGCATCGTCACTCCCGGTAAGCCAGTTGGTTTAGCAGTAACTGTCAGCAACGACATTCTAGTCCCTGTACACCACAATGGGCTAGGAGAGGCTTTGCTCTGAAGCCTTTCCCAGCATCGCTGGCACCAAAGCAGCCTGCAAGGACACAATGCGAGCAATAACCTCCTGTGTTATCTCAGTTGCTAAGCTATTGCCTGAGTCAGTTAAAAATCCAAAGGCCAGTATAAATATTTAAATGTTATTACTATTGACCAAGCCCTAAGATAAAGGAAACACCTTCAAACAGAGAACCTAAAGGTGCAAATAACTGGAACCAGAAGCTACACATTACTGGTTAGGAAAGCCTGTGCACACAAATTAAACTGTTAATTCACTCATTGCCATGACCCAGAGGATTTTAACTTTGTTTTAAAAGAAGCAATGAAATGTTAATCCTCCAAAAACTATGCAGTAATTTAATTCGTCAGGACAGATATTACAAGCTTTCCGTGTGTCTTAATGTCAGAAGCAGTTTAACCCCCATTGCATGGGTTCAGCGGGACGGGTTTCCCATCACTGTTTAATGACCAGGAGATGAGAGAACAAAACCCTCAGAACACGGGCTCCAGAGGTGGCAGAAAAAGAACAAAGTGGAAAAGAACAACAAAACAAAGCCTCCAAAATTATTACCAGCTTCAGATTGTTCTCAAAGCACAAGAGAAGAACCTTTGTTAGTACGTCATTGAGTACAGAACAGTATTAAAAGGCAATAATTGGAAGATCTGCCATTAATTCCAAAAGGCAGAACCTGTTTGTGGCTGATAAACAGAGTGCAGTGCTGTCTAGAGATTCCCAAACGTACACCCACTCTAAGGGTGCAGATACTGAACTCCCAAGCCATTCACCATGGATTAGCCAAAATGACCAAGGGAACGGGTGACCTGGAAGTGGAACTAGCTTGCTCTCCCACTGTGTGGTGCTGACTCACTTTGGCTAAATGTACAACATGCAACAAAAGGCAGAAGTCCAAATATGTCCAAGGAAATACACAAATCCACAGGATCTTGAACAAATTTGAGGAACTGCCATTTTACTTCCAAGCGTCCAACTCCAACAAAAAAGTTTCAGCACTGCCTTGGAGCAGCATGGCAGAAAGGGGAGATTTTCCACTGTTATTTTACCAAAATATTTACTTTTTTCTCCTCTCTCTCCCTCCTACATTTTTTTTACAACAGCATGAATCACTTTCCACACTCTTACTGATCTACACAACTCATTCTCTGATTTTTTCAAATATTAATCCTTTAAATAATGTTCAACCTACAGGGTTTTATTACTTGAGGCAACTACTGCTCTCCTTAGACAGCGGTCAGGATCCTCTTACTGTTCATAGTTTGACAATAGGTAGGACAGAAAAGAGAATCCTAGATATCTGTTGGAAATTTTGCTTCCACTTAAGTCAAATCATCTTCACTGTGATCAGAAATCTGTCACAATATTAGCAGAAAAAAGATCAAGCAACATACAGAATACGTAAGATACCAATTTCAACTGCTTCACAATTCACGTAAAACTTGTCACTGGACATTTGACAGAATATTATATTTTTTCTTTATTAAATTAACATTTTCAGTTGAGTGAAAAAAAGACCAACTCGGATCTTCAAGAAAATATGTGCATAACAGATATAACAGGTATTTCAGGAGACTTAATATTTTAAAGAATTAGCCTTGTACATGTAAATTTTTAGATCTGGTATCATGCACACTAACAGAATAGAAGATGGAATGTTTTCCAATTTTTCTTTATATAAACCAAATACGCACATGAAATCACAAGCAGTCAGTTTTAGCTTTGTTATATTACATCCATTCAACACTCAGCTCACCTAAACTTAGGTTTGAACTTCATATTTCTTCTGCAACCATGCTAAAGATAAGATCTAAAGACATTTTTTAAAAAATTATGCTTGAAGATTTGCACACCTCTATTACTATTAAGATATTTTAATGTATTTTTCCATATCTTCGAAAATGAGATAGAAAAAATAATTGTATAGTGCAAGAAAAATGCTCAACCAGTGAAGGAGGTACATTATAGTACACACGTGTTCAATATATTTCATACCGTGGTAGGCAGAATCACAGAATCATAAACTGGTTGGGGTTGGAAGGGACCATAGAGATCATCCAGTTCTACCCCCTGCCATGGGCAGGGACACCTCCCACTAGCCCAGGTTGCCCAAAGCCTCATCCAGCCTGGCCTTGAACCCCTCCAGGGATGGGGCATCCACAGCTTCTCTGGGCAACCTGGGCCACTGCCTCACCCCCCACACAGGAAAACATTTCTTCCTCACATCTCATCTCAATCTCCCCTCTTCCAGTTCAAATCCATTACCCCTCATCCTGTCACCACATGCCCTTGTAAAAAGTACCCCCCCATATCCCCTGTAGCCCCCTTTCAGCACTGGAAGCTCCTCTAAGGTCTCCCCGGAGCCTTCTCTTCTCCAGGCTGCACACCCCCAACTCTCTCAGCCTGTCCTCGCACGGGAGCTGCTCCAGCCTAGGCCCATCTCCGTGGCTCCTCTGGCCCCACTCCAGGGTGGTCTCACCAGAGTGGAGCAGAGCAGGAGAATCCCCTCCCTGGACCTGCTGTTCACGCTGCTGGAGATGCCGCCCCACTGCGTCAGTGGGTGATGGTTACCCAGCGAGGGACACCCCGCTGTCCTTGCCAGGATATGCACGGAACTGGGGCAGAACGACTGTGAACTCCTGGAATGCAAACACGTGCTGGCCCATGTGTTTTCACCAGGTGCGGAGTTTCTCTTAGCAGGGGAAACAGGCACCGACATTTGGTTAGAAAGACAAACCCTATTCCCATTTGCAGGACCAGAGGGATCAGTGAAAGACAAGGTTTTGAATTCAGAACTTCCCTGAAGAGACGCAATTGCATCAGGTTGCTTTTCTTGTGCTTCCGGGTCAGGTATGTAGTCCCAGATTTTCAGAACAATTAGCTCCAAAAGCCAATGGTGAGTTAACATTATCCTAAACCAAAGCGAAATCAAAATAGCTGGTAACTAACTTAAAGATATTTAGAGATATTCACAGAAACAAACTGGAAGCACACTAAGAGCTGGAAATTCCTGACCTTTATGTGGAAGGGGAGGGAAAATTTCTAAGCTGAGTTCTTCACAAACTACTGAAAAAAGGCTGATGGTAGCATTAGATTTGCAGTGAGTGTGTTTAACCCCAACAAGAAGTGAGAGATTATCCAGAAGGCCACTTAAAGAAAGAGAGCTTCTCTCATTCTAAGACACACAGCTTGTAATTTTTAACTTCTGCACAGTTATTCAGTCACTTTCACTGGTCACCAAAGTCTGAAATGCACTTATGACAGGCACTTACGGGCTTTTCACTGCTTGCAAAAGAATGAGGGGAAAACCCCCCACATTTAAAATATTTTAATTTAATATAATAGTCATAGAATCACAGAATCATTAAGGTTGGAAAACACCTCAAGGATCATCAAGTCCAACCATCAACCCAACCCCACCCAACCCACTAACCCATGTCCCCAAGCACCACATCCACACGTTTCTTGAACCCCTCCAGGGATGGTGACTCCACCACTGCCCTGGGCAACCTGTTCCAATGTCTCATCACTCTTGCAGTGAAGAATTTTTTTCTAATATCCAGCCTAAACCTCCCCTGGTGCAACTTGAGGCCATTTCCTCTTGTCCCATCACTTGTTCCTTCAGAGCAGAGCCCAGCACCCACCTCACTGCACCCTCCTTTCAGGCAGTTGTAGAGAGTGATGAGGTCTCCTCTCAGCCTCCCCTTCTCCAGACTAAACCCCCCCAGCTCCCTCACAAGACTTGTGTTCTAGACCCCTCCCACCTCTATAAAATCAACCTGCTACCTATACGCCTAAAAGAACCCCAACAAAACGAAACAGTACTACCCTAACCCCCCGCACCTGGACCACTGTTCAGAAAACAGATCTGTCTCTGCCAGGTTCATACTGGAGGACACCTCTTGCCCTGGTTAAAAACCGAAGTGTTTTACAGTCAGAAGAGACCTCACACGTGCAACGCTGAAAATAGTTGCCACACCATGTTTTTGTTTTGTTACCATGACGGCAATTACCAATATTATGAAGAGAATGACTGCTCACGGACACAACAAAAGGACAATGGGAACGTGTGTTTTCTTCACCAGTCCAGGAAGTCTCATTGTGTGCCCAAATGCAATTACTTCCTAGGATGTTTAGGCAAAGGTATTCTTCATCAGAAACAGAACAGCAGCTACCCTGGTGAAAAAAATCTAATCCAGAAAAGAACAGTGCAGAGATACAGCGGTTTAAGGGCTCTGTCTCTTCAAATATCTGTTGAAAGTGTAAAAAAATTAAGAAAAAAGGAGAGTTTCAATATTTCTTATGTTTAAATCCTTTTGTCAGATAGAACATAAAAATACTTTGCCAAAAAGGTGACAAATGCCTGTTTTGGATGCATTTCCTTCTGTACTTTTATTAGTGTTAGAATCAAAACCTCTTACTACATTCTGTAGCTTTTTTATGCAACAATATTTTGAAAGTGGCATAAAAATCAGGCTTCAAAACAGTTAGCAGGATTCTTCAAGACTTTCTATCTTAGACCTATCTCCTCCTCCAGAGGAGAAAATGGGAAAGACCATGGAAAAGAGAAATGTGAAGACCTCGGCACGGACAACCTGCTCCGTCTTCTCATTCAAGAATTCCCGAGCGAGAGTGCAGCATGCTACTGGGTTTAGAGATCTCTGTCTTACTTTCCTACACATCTCCTGAACTGTAAATGCAACTGTACTTGTATTAACACCTATGTCTCACAGTCAAGTCATTTGCATCGCTCTGAATTTGTAGATTTATATGACACTTTCAATACAAAGAAGACATTAATATCTAATTAATCTTCTTTCACTTGAACTGATATAAAGCACAGGTCATGTGATACGTCGTATTGCGATGGTGGCTCCTCTCAATATAAAGATTAATCAAAAGGATGTGGGAGACAGTATAATTAAAGCACAGGGACTCAACTGATAATAGAGGATGCACGTGATTGAAAAAACAGAACGGCTGAAGTATCAGGACTTCAGCAAGGCTGTTAATTACTCAGATACGATAACGTGGCATTCATCAGGATCCTGTTGTTTTTTCCTGTCTACGTTAAACTTTTCTTTCTTTTTCAAAAGCAGAAAAGGAAGGGACACAATTAGTAGACTATTTTCTTAAACACACTGCAAAAAACCCTGAGGGGTAAGACCTACAGCTGTGCTGACTACTCGAGCTCTGTTTCAACAAGAATTACCGTGCTATCATGAGAGTGCTCCATTGACACCCTGACATTTCCTAGCAACAATCTGTGTTTTGTACATAAAAAAAAGGGGGATGAAATACTGCCTATCAGTGGTTTCCTTCTCATTCTGTTAACCTTTCTCCCTCTCCCATGTCAAAGGAAAAGAGTCTTATTTGGACATAATGCAGAACTTCAGACTTAGTTCCGCGATGTCCGGAATTGCCAGAGAACAAGCAATCAGATCACAAGGTGTTTCATGTCATCCAAGTTGACCCTTCTACAAACAAAGTTAGTGTCAGTTCGTAAATCCAATACAGATTCACCGGGTTTTAATCCTGCCATGGACATCGTGCCCCATAAACAAATCAAGAGCTGGGCACGTTCTGCTTTTCATAGGGATGCTTCTGAGGGATTCTTTCCTGCAAAAAATAGGATCCAGGCTTATAATTCAAATTCTTTGTGAGCCAAAGCACGACGTATACAGAACGTTTCATCAAGTCTTCTATTTCCAATAATAAATTGCTAACAACAACGGCAAGGTATCTGGATCGGCACACGCTGCTCCTGCAAGGCAGCGCTGAGTGCATTCTGAGCACAGAGCGACAGCCCAGAATAACCTGTGGATGGTGTTCCTGCAGGATACCCTCAAGTCTATGAGAGACCTGGACCATGATAGGTGGTCACGGAGTTTTGCTTTGTAGATTCACTTCCTTTAACCAATATATGGAGGAAGAACTTCCCTCTGCCCTGGCTTCTTGCAGGTTCCTGCTGAGCAGGCCAACCCCTCACCTGCGGTCAAGTGATGGGACAACAGCTGCTTAGAAAAAATCTCTTCCTTGCACTGCTAGCTGGGCTACCCAGTAGGTAGTGAGAGTGGGCATAGCGAAGAACACTTTTTAAATTCATGTAAAGACATGCTTTTATCCTAGCATCTTCTTTTTCCAGTTCCTGAAAGATTTATGATCTAAAAAAAAAAAAAAGAAAAAAAAAAAAAGAAAAGCCTGTTTTATTGGTTCAAAGACGAGCATTTCTCTGCAGAGGGGTACTTCCTGTGATCAAGACATCTCCTAGTTGTATCAGTTTAGGAAAAGTCCTCCAACTGCAATGCATTGTCTCCTGGCCTCCAAACCACGGTGGCTCTCCTCCCTCTCCTGCCCCACGCCCCTTTCCTTCCAGCCACCACCTAGTTAAAGGATCTTTCAGAACATTATTAACTATAACACGTACATACACAAAGTTACGTACACGCATACCCTCCTGCAAGATGGGAACCAACAGAAACCCAAACGAATCTACGTAAACCTACATTGACATGAGGGTTTGAACTCCCTGGGAACAAACATCATCCCTTTGGAGATGCCCTGGCCCTTACCTGTAGCAGAATTCATGAGGTGGGTGGGGGGGTTTTCCTCCCCTCCCTTTATCTGGACACAGATTAGCATATCTCGAGCAGGATGGTAGAAAGTTAGAAAAAAAATTCATAATATTTTAATATAAATTCTGTCTCTACACTTGTGTATCTCAAAACAGCGGAGGAAAGTTGCTTCACGCTGAATCCTTGTTTACAAAGATGTTTGCAAATGTGTGCAATACTTTCTCAGTGTTCCCTTTGCTGCCACTGAAGATGGCTGCTCTAAAGCATGATATTGACGATAGGTGTAAAAAAAAAAAAAATCAGTTATTTAGACAATTCTTCATTTCCACTGGCATATTTCTATTCCATGGAAGAACTGAACGTAGCTGCTTCCTCTTACCAGTGCTCACATAGAATCATAGAATGGTTTGGGTTGGAAAGGACCTTAAAGATCATCAAGTTCCAACCCCCCTGCCATGGGCAGGGACACCTCCCACTAGCCCAGGTTGCTCAAAGCCTCATCCAGCCTGGCCTTGAACCCCTCCAGGGATGGGGCATCCACAGCTTCTCTGGGCACCCTGGGCCACTGCATCACCCCCCTCACAGTGAAAAACTTCTTCCTAGTGTCTAGTCTAAATTTACCCTCTTTTAGCTTATACCCGTTACCCCTTGTCCTCTCACTACACTCCCCGACACAGAGTGCCTCCCCATCTCTCCTGTAGCCCCCTTTCAGCACTGGAAGGCTACTATTAAGTCTCCCCGTAGCCTTCTCTTCTCCAGGCTGAACAACCCCAACTCTTTCAGCCTGTCCTCATAGGGGAGGTGCTCTAGCCCTCATATTTACTTCAACCGAATTTTTGATACAGCAGTTATTAGATAAAAAAAAATAAATTTCAAATCAGTTTTCAGTGTTTCCTTAAAATCCTTTGGTATTCTGCATTTAGAACAAATGCATTTCATTTTCTCAGTCTGTTAGAGAAGCTCTGGGTTGGTTTTAAAAAAACACCCTGGGAAATGAATCCCTATTTCAATGGCAGCATCAGAAAGCAAACTGATGGCCATTTGCAAAAGGTTTGTTGACATCTGGTGCCACCTAGCTAGGGGATGTTCCCCATGTCGTGTATCACACATTTAAATGTCTTGCCACAAACATCCAGTCCTCTTCCAAAGGAGCTGAAGGTGAAATGTCCACCGGATAAACTTCAAAACCCTTTCTCGTGTATCTCAGATTGCCGTTAACCAGAGAGGAAGGTGTATGGTCAATAAAAACCACAGTACCAAGGGACATTTTTCAAATTCTTCATGTTTACATAGGACCACAGGATACAGGCCATTACTGATTGCTTCAGTGTATTTCACTGTGAACTTACTGCCTGCATAGACAAGAGCAAATGAGACACGGCTCAGGAGTTTTTTTCCCCTTGAAATAAGTAGCAACAGGACCGGCAGAATTGCTTCCTGAAGCTTTTCTTGAAATAAAACAGAATCATCTGGAAAATGCAACACAGTACCACTGGCACCAGGACAGGTGGGTGTACAGACAGCCAGAAGGAACAGGAGCAAGAGAGTCTCTTGCAGCTGGAGAATCAGTAAAAATGCACTGTGACAAGCAAGCTGAGCTGAAAGAAGTCACTTCAACCAGTTATTTCAAAACTTCAGAATCTTTTTTTTTTTTTTAAACCAGAGGCTGCAAACGCAGAGTCCAACCTTTCTGTAAAATATAGGAGGATGAGGTTTCTCACAGAAAAATTAAAGCTTTTGCTGAGGCATTTAGTGGGCTCAGTCAGGTGTACCAGTACATCCAGCAAACAGGTGACAAGCCGATGCCTGCCATTTATAAGAAGAGACCCAGCATGCAAGCAAAAAGATTAGTATTTGCTTCTGGAAATAAGTTTTGTCATTTTTTTTTCCTACAGAATGCCAGCAGTAGGCCTATGAAGAAGATTGTCTGTCACTCTCAGGACTGCAGTTAGAGGCAGGCTGGAGAAATGGGCACAAAGGGCTTCCTGGTATGGTGATGAAACAAAGAACTTCCAGCCCGTTCTACCTGGAACCCACGGAGCCCAGAAAGGCTGCTGTGCAGAATTCAGAAAGTCTGAAAGCATTCTGTCTGAAAGGCAAGCTGAAGCTATAGAACATACACAAGTTCAACCAAGAACCAAAACTAACCAGCATGTTCCTCTGAAGGAATATTTAAAACATTCGACTGTGGGGTTTTATTCAAGAGCTAAGGCAGGCAAGGCAAGAGCAAGCGTCTCAGTAAAGATTTCCTCACCAGCTGTAACTATCACTTAGGAATCTATTTACTGTAAAGTATGAGCAACCAGACCTGCTGTGCTATAGGCTGGTTTGCCAATCGACAGGGTGAGCACAAAGGACACAGGCAACAAATTTTAAAAAAGTAAACTTACTTATATTTGAAGTGATAAAATAATGAGGGAAATAGTACAGCGAAAATGAATTAAAGCAAGATAAGGTAAAACAGCAAAATAACAAGCAATCTATGATAGCAAGCAGAAAGTAAGGTAATGCACCTAATCGTTACTACAGAGTCAGCGACAGTGATTAAGATCCATCACCAGTTGGGAGCCCGGTTACAGCGAGGATTTGGAGAAAACCCTTCCTGGCAATTGGGAAATTTCTATACAGTATGTCCACTGTACAGATGAGGCTTCCAAATTTCCTGCAAACAGTTCCCACTTTTATACAGTTAAATAAACAACTTTCTATCTTAAACTGCAACAAATCCTCTGCTGTAGTTTTTTCGCTTCTTCCTGTGTTTGAGCAGAACCCAAAAAAAAGTTAAGTAAAGGTATCTGGTTATCTTTGGTTACGTATCTCTCAGCAAAGCCTATGCATTCTTCTGATCCGGAAAAGGGTATTAGAAAAATGTGTGTGGAGACTGAGACATAACAGTAATAGTCAAGTGCAACTTTCAAGTTAAGAGTTATGATGTGTCTTCTCCATTCCCAAAAGGGAAAACAAATTAATCAAGAAAAAAAAAATCCTAAAATGGATTCCTGACAAGATTCAGATCTCTCAATACAATCACATGAATCGTCCAAGATACAGACACACATAGAGGCATTTCAGGGTTAACCTTCCAGCTCACACCAACAGAAAACAAAGAAACAGAGTAGAGATGGGAGCAAATCTCCTCTTGGTGAGACTTTAATTCCTCTTGTCAAACTCCAAGCTCACTCCAGCAAACTTTCTACGTGACCAGAACTTTCCACCTGAGGATGACTTGCAAAACCAAGATACTTCTATTAAAAGAAGGCTGACATAGGTAAGATACTTACCTGATTTATCAAAGTATCTTATAAAAATCTGTCTTTCTGTTCAGTATTAAGTCCAGACTACAAACCCTTAGTTCGAGTGAACAGATCTTCTTATTTAGAATTTATCAAGGCTTTGATATCAGTTATCTGACAGACTTCCTTGTTGGTTCTTAGAAATTCTGTTAATTTTGTTTACAGATACATGTGGCATGATGAAATTTATCTTTTGAAGCAGCACAAAAATTCCAAAAATTCCTAGTATTTCAGACTTAGTAAAGCTACAGAAGCAAATTTTCTCCTGGCAAGAACAAGATATTTGCAACATCAAAAGCGGTTTTGTATTTTTATTAGTATTTACAAAATATTGTAAATTCATAACATTTGTCCAGCTTGCACATATCAATGATACAAAATCCCCCAGTTACATCAGTACTGAATTATAAAACTTTTATTTTAAAATTACTGAAAAGCACACCTTATCCAGTACTTCTTCCATCCAAGTAAATATACATATAAAATTTAAAAATGTAAGTATTATATTTTCTTTATGTTTCAAGACACAAGGGATCACAAAAACATCTAACTCTTTTAGATCCAGGGGAGAATTCTCGTAGTGAGCGTTTTAATGCAACTACCAAGTATTACTCTCAAATTAAGTATTCTCTAGAGTGATCAAAAAAATATTTAAAAATATGGGGCAACAGAAAGAACTTCTACAGATGAGGGTTAGGTGATGGCAAACATAATAATCATCACAATTCATGCAGTTCTGCCACTGCTGACATAAAATATTCTGTCTTGAAGATGTTCCAGTTAAGACTTGAGCAGAACTGGCAGATAATTCTACTAGAAACATTTCATGACTGCTGCCATGATACTGGGAAAATTATCACTTTCTAGTTTCTATAGAATACAATTTTTTTCTAACACGTTACTTGCTGGTTTTCAGTCAAGATTCACACGCTAGTAGACAAAGACCTGCCTCAACAAACAAATCAAAAGCAGGTTTTGGTACATCGCTAACAACATGATGTACTAAGTAGGCATTTTTCTTTTCTTTAATCCAGCATATACGATAATATTATACAGCCATCCTCACAGAAACGAGGACAAAATTGATGTTTTTGTCATGGACAAAAACTTTATAAGAACATAATGCAATTAAAATACAAAAATATATATAGTACATGTCAGACTAGTTAGTAGTGGCAGTTGAGGTTTCTGGAGACTGAAGAAATTCATAGGGATCATGAACCATGTCTTGCTGCTCTCCAACACTCAGATGAGAAGGGCTTCCTGCAGGTATGGGAAAAAAATCAAAACCTTTAAAAGTACAGAAAAATAACGGAGAGATATTTATATATCTAAACAGCATAGTTGTTTCACATCTTCCTTTCAGCCTTTTAAAGACAAGACAGACATTTAAATGACATTTAAACAGATTTCGGTAATTTAGGTCCTTTTTGAAAAAGCAGTTATTATTCTATTACTCTGAGTTGAAAAATTCTACAAAATATAATTGAGTATCATCCAGCCAACATCTCCTACCTTCTTAGAAATGGCACCAAATTGTTAAGTGGGATGTTACCCTATCATCCTGTCTTATCACTGAATTTTACAGTAGACAATGGAAGGCTATCGTAGAATCCCACCTGTTACTTGCTCCATACAACTATGCCAAAGTAAAATAAACATTATATACTCCTTAGTACTCCTAACAGCATAAAATGCAAGTGCCTATAGGGATTTGTCAGTCAGTATCAATTTACTTCCCAATTACTTCAATCATGCCTAATCAAAAAAAGTTAACTACAATTAGCATCCTTAATTTCGCAGGTCAAAAGTATGCTTTCTTCGTTGCCTTTTGGTGCATATTTAAAAATTAGAACATGATCCTGAGCCAGTACACTGTTTTATCAATGTAATTTCATGCCAAGATTTATGCAAAGTAAAATGTAAGTTGCAAACAGTTTCAGTTAGAGCAGAAGCACTGCAACTTCTGTAACACAGATAACTCTACCAAGATGATGTTGGTCTCTTTCAGAGGTATTGGAGAGGGAACTCAAATTGGATGACGGCCGGGATCCCACTCTGTCAGCCTGAGCTTCATGAAGGTCCTGTAGCAGCTTAGTTGTTTCATCCAGATGTAAATGGTTATCATCATGTTCAAGCTCCTTCTTCACCTTCCCTAAGGGCCACCAGTTACCAATCAAAAAACATAATTAGCACATGCACATTGACCCATGAATTACCAAGTCACTATAAAACAATTCTAAAAGAAATTATCACAAGTGTTGTGTGTTACATAAAAGATCTCAACCTCACATTTTCCTTTGCACTTCTAAAAGGCAGCAGCTGTAGACTGTTTTCAGTTTCCAGAAACACATGTTGAAACGCATTTGACAATACTGGAAGATGAAGGAGCGTAATGGGAAATGGCTGAAACTGAACTGACGCCCAGTATTTAAACAGCTAGAAGAGCTTAATTTGTCTTCCTCATCTGTTAAACTCCAGACATGAAATAATGCATTTAGTTTGCAGCAAAGGAGAGGAAGTCACTAGAAAGATTACTTAAGATATCTAACCTAAAATACAGTAATTTATGGAGGTGAAGAAATCCCCATCACAGCAGGTTTAAAGAACAGTACCTTCTCCAGCTACACTGATTTTATAGTAAGCCAAATAAAATTGTGAAATTGGAAAGAACTGGAAGGATGTGCCAACATAAGCTGTTCTATCATCTGAAGACTTTAAACAAAACTTCTTTCAACTTTAAACAGGAAAATCAACTCTTCCCCTTCTCTTTGGGCTGTATTCAATGCAGACCTTGCTAACTTTGCAAGAATTATAAGAAATAATGCCACAAACTCTCTCCAGAAGCTAAGTAGGCTAGAAGTATGGTTATTTACAGAAAGATCAAAGAAGAAAAATACATACAGATTTTAGTGGAGCAAAGAATTCATAGTAAGACTGATATGTCTAAACATTATCTTAAAACAGATATTAATTTTTTAATAAACTGCAATAAAATTAGTATGTGACAGCATAATCAGAGCTTTTCAAAGAATACTACATCTATGTGAGAAATCCATAGAAGTCTTTTTTTTGTTGTTGTTTAAGCTTTCAAATACCTTGGTTATGTTTTATAATAGACAGTTTGGCATCTTTTACATTCTGAATTAAAAGTATCTTAAACCATAAGCAATATTTTTTTTTTGTGATGACATTTTTGAAGACCTTTGACCAGTTCAGCATCCTGCAGAAATGGCAACATGATGTCTTGTTGTATTTAGAGAAGGATACCTATCAAAGACTTGTATTTAAAACAACATCCCAATACTTTCATACAACTGTTTTATTTGAATCTGAAGTCTTTCCAACACCTGAAGTTTCTTCTGAATTTTGTTTTGGGACATTCCAAGTGGCGAGATGATTGAGCTTCACATACTTACCTACTTCCCATGTTAGTTCAAAAGACAGCATATGAAGCAATAACATCTCTGAGCCAAAGCTCCACGTTGATTCTTAAAATTTATGTTACTATGAACACATAAAAAACAAGCAAAACTATCAAAATTGAGAGGTATAAATACTTTAGTTTCTTCAGTGGCACAGGAAAAGTTAGCTTGGCTAGTACATGAATGTCTCAAAGGAAAAACAGACCAAGGTGTCATTTATCTTGTACCAGCTCTAGACTTCTACCTATGTTAAATGTAGACGACTTACTACTTCTTGAACACTTTTTTTATTCTTAGCAAATCCAGCTGTTATTTTGCCCAAACGGTGCAACTAAGCCATAATTGATGGCTTGTCCATCTAATTACTTACCTAACGAACTTAACATAGAAATATCAAGAGATACGTCTGAATATGGTTTAATAGAGAGAAAGTCCAAGTCAGAAGTGTTACTGTCTCCAGCAGATTCTCCAACCTATTAAAACACAAGAAACAGAAAAACTACCAATAGTGACAAGCTGTCATAACTTTTTAATGTTTAAGGCAAATGCATGAATCTATACTCTCAAATGCGTGTACCACAACACCTCAAACTGGATCATCCATAACCATCCTGGCTAACCTGCAACTTGCAGGCAGCTCAAACAGGGCCCCAGGACAGACCAGTTATATGAATGGCAAGTGATCTGCAAGGTAGTCTAAACATCTTTCATCTCATCATCCGGGACTGCTGCAACCAACATTACTGAATCCTCTGGGACTCTGTTACACGCTCAACTCATCCCTGTCCCATGGCAGAAGGGGAAGCAGTTTCAGTATCCCCCATCACAAACCACTCCCAGATCATCTTTTCCCTCAACTTCTCAATACAACACTAGATTTACTGAAAATTTTAGTATATGACTAATAAAACAAGTGAAGTGAGCCTCCCTATACACAGTATCAGCTGGAGCTGCTCTCTCAAGTATTTTTTTCTATACATTCAGAAAATTAAATACAGCCTGCACTACAACAATTTAATTTTTTTCCATGCCTGTTGCAATTTGCCATGCAAATGACAAAAAGTAAGAGATCCAAGTAAAAGCTGTTAAATTTCAAAACACATCTAATTCAATTCTCTGAGGTTGGCTATTCCAGCAGGAGGAAGAAGACATGCAGGTAAATACACAACCAGGAATTATCTTTTAGAAATATGAAAATGAAACGTAGCACTTTCATGAAGAAACTTAACCAGTCACCTAAAGAAATGCAAACCTTTCCACAAAACATATGGAACATTTATAAAACTGCACATTTTATTACTTGCTATAATGCAATACATGTAATTTTTTATGCAAATTGCCATGGAATACAGTGCATACCTTCTGTTGTCACAGATAATTTGCAAGACAAAACCTGTACCACTTAAAGACAGATTTCATTAGCAGCTGTGAAAGCACCAGAGGGTGCATTATCTACCCTACTTTCTAACATACACTTTCAATGGATGCGCTAAGACTGACAAATACTACTGGTTTTTTTCCACCTTAATGGCAGGTTGGACCTCAAGTACTAATCAGCAGTATTCATTGAGTGTCTTTCAGATTCCTGGTCTTTCTGCCTCCAGGATTTAGTTATGCATTCTGAATTAAACTAGAGAAAACAGAACAACAGGACAAAGAAAGCCATGAACTATAATAGACTGAGTGACAGAGAATTCATTTTACATACTGAAAGCTTATTCTAGATACTGGAATTTCAATCCTCTACCTCAGAGCATGCATATCCTTGCACTGAAACAAAATGAACGTCTCAATATCCCCCTCCGCCCCTCCTTTTGTGGGTTTTTTATATTTTTTTTGGTGTTGTGGGGGTTTTTTGGTTTTGTTTTTTTTTTAAACACACCCAAAATTTTACCATAATCTGTTTGGAAGAATCCGGACAGGTATTACTCAACTTGTGTTCCTCTTTTATGAGAACTGGCAGAACCTAAAGAACCAAATTATATTTTAGAACTTAGCATTTCAGAGTTTATACTTAGTGTTTCCTAAGAATACTCTTAGTTTGTGTAATTTACTGGTTTATCATGATCAGGCCACCACAGAACACTATCATGTTTTGTGATGTTTCCATAGATCCTTTTACAGAAAAATAAGCCTTTGTCCAATGAGTGACCATATACATTCGCATAAACATTTTAGAACTAAGCAGGACAGCCTCTTAGAATCAAAGAATCATTAAGGTTGGAAAAGACCTCAAGGATCATCAAGTCCAAT
>VZTO01014407.1:0-17466 GCA_013400615.1 Syrrhaptes paradoxus
GGAGAAACACTTTATCCAGAAGGTTAAAAAATTCACTTTCAAAGCCACCTCATCAAAGGTAACCGTCTGGTTTAGGATGAGATGACTTGTGCCTCTGAGGTACATAAATCACCCTGATAAACAGCAGTGGGTCAGGGACAAGAAGTGTCACAGGAGAAATCAGCTGGAGATGTGATGTGACCACAATTTAAAGATTTTTTTTTNACTGACACAGGTAGAGCCTGTGTGTGTCCAGGGAAAGCAAAGCCTCTCCCCACCACCTAGCTCACAGAACCACAGAAGGGTTTGGGTTGGAAGGGACCTTAGAGATCACCCAGTGCCACCCCCTGCCATGGGCAGGGACACCTCCCACTAGCCCAGGTTGCCCAAAACCTCATTCAGTCCTAGTTCAGATGGTTTCTTTTTGGATCTAGAAATGCCAGGGTGGCTATGAGGAATGACATGTATGAAGCAGTCAAAAAAAAAGTACTTTTAAAGAGCATTTTTGGATGGAAAAACTTCTTTCAGAAATGCCTGACCTACTCTCCTGTGCTCGCGGGCTGCTCCAGAGGGTGCCCTCCAGCCCACCAGCTGAGCTCTCTGGAAGGTGTCTCGTTCTCCCGGGACCGTTCCAGGGTTGTTCCACAGCTCAGGGTGAGCTCCTGAGCCAGCTGAGATCGCACAGACGCACGGTGTCTGCTGCAGACGCGGCTGCTCTCTGCGGGCAAGTCTCGAGCACAGTGTTTGCCGAGCAGCACTCTTGTACAAACAAGAAATCTCGTTGACTGGGGTTGGATTGCCTGTGTACACACGAGGATTTGTAGCAGGAGAAAGGAGAACACAGTTTTCTCCTCCAGTGGGTGATGTGATTATTTTTCTTTTTCCTATCCACGAAATTAAAAACCCGCTGATCCTACATAGTTCAACCACTTCTCTTTCCAGCATCTCAGGCAGGGAAATACACGTCCAAACGACTGCCAGCCATGGGAAAAGCAGCTAATGAGTGATTGTTTTTTCCTATTTCCCCTGCCTTGCCGACGTGGTGGCACATCACACCACCGAGCCAGCGCTTCTGCGCTAAACCTTTGTTGTCCCTTGCTTAAAACAGTCACACCAGAAACACCTTTATTGGTTTGACATTTCTCAGATGTTTTCAGCATTTCAGAAGGACTTAATCAGCTCTTCTTAAATTATGTGATCATAAAAAATATCTACAGCCCTTAATTTTTTTTTTCCACCTCCTTTTTGTGATCAAGTAGCTAAAAAACGTCTTTGTTTTGAATAGAGCTGCTTGGAAAACGCTCCCTCCTCCCCGTTCTTCCACTGTAGAATTTTGCCTCTTTGTCAAGAGTCGACTTCAGAGTTTTCTGATGAATGTTGAAGAACACAAGAGAAGCAGGTGCTTTTTCTAGAAATCCGCAGGAAAATCTGAAGCTTGATTTTCCATTTCAAAAGTTTCAGGTTTAGTTGGGGAATTTTTTGGTCTGTCTTGGGTTTGAACTCAAACTCACTTTAGAGATGAGTATAATCTTAGAGTCTTAAGCTAAAAATCATTTCTAAACGCCTGGTTCTACCCCACAAACTGAATCGAAGCCTCGCCTCTTGACAGTCCATTTGCAGGTGAGATGCTTGAACCCAGAGCTCTCTATGGGGTGCGTCGTACAAACGGACCAACAGCCCCCAAATCCATCAGACCTCCCATCGGGATGACCATCTGCTGAGGAATACCTGCTCTTGTCCCACTAGTGACGGCGCCAACCTACCGAAGACAGCCATGTTGTGACAATTTTATGGGATGTCAGCATGGTGCACCCTCCACACCAGCCAGGAACAGACCAAGTGTCTCCTTCTCACCCCAAAGAGCTCGTCACCAAGCCCATGCTGCTCAGTCCCCCCGTGCAAACCGCCTGCTGCCAGCAAAGCTCGACTCACGCTAAACCCCAGCCATGCCCAGGACCAGGGAACACACTAACGGCATCACTGTGAGGATGAGCACGTCCTCCCAGCACCCAAAACCGGTCCCTGGCACGGCTTATTTACCGCTATAGGTTTAGCCAAAGAAACCGTGTGGTGCCTATAAATTCCCCGTGTTGCTATGGCTACGAGGATGCTGTAAGTACATCGTAGCGAGAGAGATTCGATTGCCCCAGTAGAAAACCTACAAGACGATCACCGTGATTCTTCCTGGCTCTAAAATCAATGAATCTGCTGCAGCGGGAGGTCCGTAGGACAGAGCTCAGCAAGCTGCCGGGGGGTGTGAGAGCGAAGCGAACGGCTCCACGTGTGATCACGGGAGATGAGCCGACTCCAGCTCTGGGGTCAGGCTCTCCCACAGCAGCGCTGGCTCCGTGGGTCTCCTCGGGGAACGTAATACGTGAGCTGCTCTTGCTGATGAAATTGAGGAGGTTTAATCCGGCTGCAGCCAGCAGGGAGGAGAAGGGAGGGGATGGTGCTGGGGAGGACGGGGACCGAGCCGGGCAGCTGGCTGGAAGCGAAGCCCTGCCTCACCCCCAGCCTGGCACTAACCGTCAGTCGATACCAGCACGATGGACATGAAAAATGGTTCTTTTTACAAAAGGGAAAAAAGAAAAAGCAAAGAAGATGCTCAGGATGCCTTGCCAGGAGTCGCAGAGAAGTCACACGCTGTTTGGAGATTTTTATGATCAGAGAGTCCTTCCCAGCCCCTTTCTTCCGCCACGACAAAGTCAAGCCCTTTCACAAGACTCACAATACGCAGACATTAAAACTGCGACACAAAGGGAACAGCCAGGCTTATGCATTTGATGAATCTTTACATCATCAACCTAACGGGGAGGATCTGCTGTTCCTCCCTGCCCGGAAAGCCCTGGCTACGGTGGGCTCTGAAAACCAGATTTTTTCCACTTGTTAAATATCCATCAATAAGAAAGTACAATAGATCCTGCAAGCATCGCTGCCTTTTCCTGCTCTCCACCTCCCCGGGCGATTGTTTCAAAATCCCCCGATCCCGGCCGTGCTACCTAGGGTGCTGTTTGTACCAAAGGGAAGCCCAAGCTCAGACCAAGACAGAAACCACCAGCTTTCTGCTGACTTTTTCTCATCTTTAATACAAATATGCTGGTCATGTAAAAGCAGCTTTCTGGCAAACAAGAACTGCATGTAAAAGAACCCTGGATCCCATTGCTCATTCCAAGACTCCTCAGCACAGAAGTCTCCCCGCGTGACAGCTCCAGATGATAAATGCACTGGCTCGGATGAAGCCGAGCTCTACTCCAACGGTCGGGGCTCGCTTAGTCCTCTCCTATTAGGACAAGTCACATTCAAGCTTAAAATTAAACTGAGGATTTTAGCAATCTCAACATGAACCGCACCTCTCGAACCCCGATCTCCAAGTCAGCAGAAATAGGCTCAGCTTTTTTGCTGATATAGCAAGAAAGTCCAGTTTTATTTTAAGAGCTTTTTCAAGGACAGAGTTTGACAAACGAGACCCCGGTGCCTTGCCAGCGCCTCGGGAAAGCTGCGTGGCCACTTGATGTGAGCAAGCAGGGTTTTATTTCCCCTGTTCCGTCCAAACTCCCCTCTGGTCTCCCTCCAGCGATGATCGCAGGCAGGGTAATTCCCCGCAAGACGCACTAAAGTCTCAGGTTCAGCATCTGAGCTTTGCAGAATTTTCAGGATTCTCACACATGAGCCCAGCCAGGTACCGAGTATTAACACAGCAGTCTTGACTTCCTCAAGCACCCATCCCGAGCCTTCACCAGACATCCCAGGATTGCTTTGGAGATTGGATTCACACAAGGTTCCACCTCTGGAACCGGCAGCGCTGCTGGTGGCTTTACTGTTAAACCAAGGATCCACCCCAAAATTAAGCCAGGAACATCTGTCTGCCTCGAAACCAGACTACCTCCCTTCTGCTCCCTTGCTTTTTTTATTACTGGGTTATTTTTCTGCTCATTCAGTGAGCTGAGGCAAGAAATACCCGAGAAATAAGAGCTTGTCGGCATGGGACCACTCCTTAGGGCAGCACCAAGTTGGCAGATTTTTCAGCCTAGCCCAAGGTGTCTCATGCTCTAATTTTTCCACTAGTCAAACAACAGAGCTAGTCAAATAATATTTAACACCCAACCTGTATTTTTTCTATTATGGACTTAACTGTATTGATCCATGGAAATAATTTGTGGGGGGCCACAATATAAAAGATCACAGGATGTCCAATAAAATCTTTGCAAATAATGTTCCTGTCCTTGTCCCATCTGTCACCTGCCCCTCCCATGATTCAATACCTTCAACTTTTCAAGCAGGCAAGGAATAAAAAAGAAAATGCATTTCCAATTCTTCTCCAAATACAAAACCCACACACAACAAAAACTCGGCTGCATTTATTTATATCGATCGAGAAGGTATTTACTCCAAGCACTGAACAAATGTCTCTGCAAACATCAATATTGGTATCAGACTCATAAATGTCGTCTATACTTCATACCACGAGAAGCAGTGACTTTTGGGAAGGCTCAGCCCTCCATTCATCCCATTTCCTTATTTATTTTTTCCCTCCCTTCTCTGGAAGGAGGCTGCGGGGCTGAGATATATTTAGTCCCACACTTCGGAGCGTGCGGCCGCGGCTGCCAGGGAATACAGCTCCAGCCGGTTGGCTCAACCCCGAGCACAGCCTGCTGCAGGAAACGGAGGCTGATTTCACGGGTGTCAGAGCAGTTCCACTTGGCACTGGGTACCCAGCCCATGGGGGAAATGTCCCAGTCACGACACCGGGTTCTCCCTAACTGGAGCTGTGGGATGACGCCTGGGTACCTCTGCTCCAGCACCCCACAGCAAGGGGCACACGGGAGCTCGTGCGTTGTTTCCAAAGGAAACGGCGGCTCTAAAATTTCAGCAGCTAAATTTGTGGTCAAGAAACTAAACAGGCACTTCAGCAGCTGCACCAGCTCCAACAGCTCCTATCTTTAAACCACCTGCTCTCCAAGATCCCATTTACGTTTTCCCCCATTCCCTCCTCATTTACCAAACCACTCCTCGTCTTACAGCATCGGATCTGGAGAAACACGGACACAGCCGAGGGGCTTGGGCAGAGAGCGAGAGCAGGAGGTACAAACACCGTCATCCTCAAAGCTGTCCCGGGGGACTCTGTCCGTCGGGATAGGGTCTCTGTCACCACTTCTCTTCCAACACTTGGGAAAAGCAGAGAACCCTTTTAGAGGAATAACTCCCAACCTATTGTTTTAAGAGCTGGATGAATCCAGTCCTCCTAAAAGCCCACCTCTAAAGCCACCACTGCCTTGATCCCAGCCTTGTTTTCAAGTTCAACTGCCCAAAGCAAGCTGGGGAAACTCTTGGGACCACAGTGCAGGAGCCCTGCCTCAGCCCGCGCTTCGATGCCGGTTGGGCATCCGTTACCAAAGAGCTGGAGCTGAAGAAAGAGCTCCCCTGAACGCTTCAAAAGCTGTCAGCCAGAACCGAAGGAGTATATTCTGTTTTTTGGGCATAAAATCATCTTCTAGGCCATGAAAGGAACAAATATGTTAATCCAAAAAAAAAAAAAAGGGGAGGGAGGAGGATGACTTGGGTTTATTTCTTGCATTGCCTCGAGAGAGAAATGCCATCTCTCATCTTCCTTTTCTCTTTCTTTTCTTGGTATTTCCTTGTCCTCCTTTCCTCTGAGTTTCTGAAGAATTCGGAGCAGCCACACACGTATCAGCCTGGCTGTGATGTGTCCCAGGGGAACAAGGATGAGACAGGGCCATCCAGAGTCGCAGAGGCCACATCAGGCCAGGAGCAGGGCTGAGCCAGTCTGTGCCCATCTCTGAACATACCCGAGATGACAACCACGGCTGCCCCTACGCTTCACCCAGGCAGCGAGCATCCAAGCAACGGCTTCTCCAGGCTCATACGGGTTCAGCTTATTAACAACAGTCAGAAAACATGGGCAAGATCCAGTTTTAATCTCTGAGAGGCAGGAGAGGGAGACTAGAGAGGCTTCTCCCCACCAGAAGGATGGAGATGGAGATCAGCTCAGCCCGTTGCCTGACCAGGGAAGGAGGCAAAAGCCCATCTCGGGGGTTATCCTCTCGGGCAGTCACGCTCACCAGCTGCAGAGTGGGCTGGGAAGGCGTGTTTGATGTCTGCAAAGTGCTTTGAAAAGCTCAGATGAAAGGAGCTTGGGAAGCACAAAGTATTGTTTTGACGAGGTGTTCAGCAACCAGCACCAGGTGTGCAAACTGGACGGGCCACGGTCGGCAACACCGCACATGTGAAGGCGTCCAGCACTGGTGGTCTGTCTGCTTCTGACTGGTGCTCCAGGATTTCTGTACTGGGATCTCTGTGTCCATGGGGGAGAGAGGAAGGCCATGGAAAAAAACATGACAAGTCCTGTGCCTCAGTTTCCCTACAGTAAAATGAAACTGATCCCTTCTTCCTTTGGAATCTATTTTCTACTCCAGCCGAGGATTTCTGAAGCCCTGCGCCTGCCCGTGCCTCCTGTCATCTCTTCAATCATCCACAGGAGCCCATCAGGACACTGAGCTTCTTACACAGTCCTCAGAGTTGGAGAGTGACTTCCAACACTGCATTACAGCCCTTACACCCTTCAAATTCCTTATAAAAGGAGTGGATTAAATGACCAATAAAAACCCCTCACATCTCAATATTATTTAATAGGATTGTCCCTGGTATCCAGAGAAACTTAAAGCTGTCAGAAAAAAAAAAAATTAAGAATTTAGGAGAAGGCTTCCTGAGTTGATTCCTGGAGTCAGAGCTCACCTCTCCACGTTCTCCTGGGAGAACGTTTTTATTAAAGTTTCAAGACTCAAAGGCATGTGATGAGATTCAGCTTTCGGCTCAGTAACTTCCAGCGCTGCCGCTAAAACCCAGCAACTTAAAAATAACACCTCCCCTCCAGCTTCAAATCCTACAAAATAAATTAAAAAATAAGGATCTGACAAATTTTCCATTTAAAAAGCCACATGCTTCAAAAGACAACCTCCAGCTTTTTTCGGAAGTGACTCCTGAAGTTTTTGGGGTTGCACCCCTTTGCGGGCGGCTCTCGGATGAGCGATTCCAGGCTCTGCTCCCCTGAGCAGCGGCCAGCCCAGGGGCAAAGCGCTTCCAGGAATCCAGGCTGCTGGGAGGTGATGCTCCTATTCCAGGCAGAGCTGGATGAGGAGTTCTGGATGTTTGGACTTGATAAGACTGAAGATAAGACTTGATAAGACTGAAGAAAAAGCGATATTATTACATGATTGCACCCTTCAGCTTGGGCATGCCTCCCCCCCCTCCCTGGTGTTCAAGCAGCTCTTCTGCTGCCCAGCGCTGAAAGATGGAGAGAAACTTCCCAGCAGATCATAAGAAGGTTACCTAAGAAGATTTCAGGTCTAACTCTGGACCAGAACAATGAGAAAGCAGGGGAGGTTCCTGGAGGAAACGGCTCCTCCAGCTCTGAACGACAGCCTGGAGACAGGGATGCTCTGGGTACCACGGGATGCTCTGGGTACCACGGGGTTACCCACCGAAGGGATTTCTCAGAACCACGAACACGCCAGCCCTCCACACCTCCCCTGGAGGCACACACTGGAGCATCCCTCACGAACGACGGCCCATCACACTCACCCTGCTGTGGGACAGATGATGTCCCGGGTCAGTGGGGTTTGCCGGTCTGGGGGCTTGCGCCTATCCCATGGGTTCTCCTTCTCATGCTCCCAACACGTCCCGAGTCTGCACCAGAACACGGGTCAAGGGCGGCGAGAAGTATCTGTGTGCTGTCGTTGTATGAGCAGATACTGGTCCTGCAGCTTGTGGAGGACAAAGGGACAAAGCAGAACTCCTCTCTCTTGAGACAGGAGCGTGCCTTGTCCTCAGGAGAGATGAGAAACGCTCAGCACTTAGCTAATAAAATAAAATGGAACGGGAAACACACAGCCCTGCATGTCCTTAGGCTGCAATTCAAACCCCAAACACAAATAAAACCATTTCCCTGTTAAGCGAAGCTCACAGAAGGAGAGTCCTGGACAGGTTTGTGTATGGCATGGCTTCAGGTGGAAAAGGGAAGGAAAAAACCCACCTCCTTCTAAATGGGTGAGATAATTCTTCTTTGTAATTTCTGTAGCGACAGAATGTACGGCAAGGTCAGCAGGAACTGCAGCACAAGCAGCAAGGCTGGCCGCATCAGGGCATCCCACGGCCCAAAAGATGATTTTTAGCCTTGCAAACCTCCCCAGGAGCCTGATCTGGTCAGACCACGTCCCCTGAGCGGAGCTGATGGCAGGGGCAGCGCTTGGAGGATGCTCAAGGAGATGTCCCCAGTGAGCGGGGTCCTGCCAGTGCCGCGGCGAAGGGGCTGGGCTGGGGCAAGACCGAGCTGGGACGGCGGCGGATCTCGGGCACATGCTGCTGGCACTGGGGGCTAGGAACAGGTCCTGTCCCCAACCCCCCAACCTTCAGAATCGATTAATCTGAGGAACTACAGATAGACAAGGTTTTGGTGCAGACAGTCCACCCCAACAGCCACAATACTTGGCCCTGTTTTATAAATTACGGCAATAATTATAATCTAATGATGACTCCTGGAATTATGAATCACTGCAGATGTCCAACCTTGCATCTAAATAAAATAACATTAATATCTGATGGTGATAACTAATGACAAATACATGCACAATGCAATAACAAGCAATTAACATAATCTGCAGGTTATTAATGCCTCTTGTTTCCACTGATGTCATTATCATCGGAAGAACATTTCAGGAGCATTCATTGTTCAGAATGACCCAGGACCTCTCTTAGGGAATTTTGGTTTAAGCTGAAAACAAATTACAGTTTCCATTTACAGTACTTGAGGGTGAGCTCTCAAGGGACTGAAGGAAGATGGCACCTGGGGACCCTTTCCAGATGATGGATCCACCACCCCGTTCCCGTTCCAGGAACAGAGCTGCTCTGCTTTTCCTACCTGGCCATGTCCTTTTATCAAAAGATCTGTGACTATGATTGTCACTGGAGATAAAAGGATGTGGAACCTGCTCCAAACAATTAATCCACCTTGTTTCTCATCATTTAAGTTGTTCTTTCTCCCCCATCGGGGGAAAAAAAAAAAAAAAAAGAGCTGATAGTGCACGGTCTGTGCAAACATAAGACATCAACTAGGCATGAAGGAGAAAAAAATCCCTGGGCACAGGAAGGCTTTCAGCCCAGGCAACAGAGGAGACGGAGGAGGAAGCTGCGAGCTGAATTGTCAATGGCAAGTGACTGGTGATACCCGGCCCCTCTCTGCAGTGCGCATTCTTCTCTTTCCATTAACACTTGCAGCTTAAAAATAGCAAAGTCTCTGCCCCTGGCACAGAGGTGTCACATTCGCTCAGACAACACAGCTTCTTCCTGGCAAAAAAGTCCTCTCGGTGTGTTTGGAAATTCTGAGCTCTCCCAAGGAGAGTTTCTGAACCAGAGGATCCTCTCGAGAGGCTCAAACCCCACCGGGTTCCAGACACCCCTCGGGAACCCAACTCCTCCCATCCCTGCTCAGCTCCACGGTTCTGCCCTCTGCTTTCTCACAGGTAGGATGACAGGGACCTGAACCTGTCCCTACCAGGGGAGATCCTCCTGCAGATCCAGTCTTTGAGCCCTCGCTCTGCTTCCCATGGGGAGCTGAAATGCCACCAGACCACCGAGGCCATTCCAGGTGTTTGCAAGAATCCCTCCTTGTCACTGGCACCAGCTTTCCTGGGGGTCTGTGTGCTCCTCGCTGTCACCATCCCGCGTGGCACTGCCATGGGCTGGTTTGGCCTGAAGGCACCTTTGTGGCAGCATCAGGGGCTGGGGTGGCAGCAGGCTGGGGGGCAGAGAGCTCCTGCAATCACCTTGGAAGGAAAACTGAAGGATGGAGCGAGGAGGGGGGCTGGCTTCTGCCAGTCCTGGCCAGTGCCAGACCTGTGGCAGAGGATGAGGAAGGCATAAAAGCATCTCAAGGTGTCAGACAACAAGCAGCTTGGCACCCAGACTAAAGGAGAAAATTAGACAGGGAGAATGAAAAAAAGGCAGCAGGGTTTGCTGCAGGTTAATTAACCCGGGAGGTCAGCAGTGCCTTGGCTGAGCTGTCTTCAACAGCTCATTAAGAGATTTTTGACAAATTGATCCCTTCTTTGTCCTCTCTTGTTTCTCAGAAGAGGAGAAATCAGCTCCTGTCCAGAGGGTGAGATGTGCCCCGAGGTCTGGCCAGCTTCCAGCCCCGGCTGCCCCGAAGGGCGCTGGAAGATGAGGGGAGTGGGACCAGCAGCGCGTCCCAGCTGGATCCTCCAGTTAGATGGAGGAAAATGAGCTCTTCATTAGCAGCTCCAGTTCTCAATGCAGGGCTGAGGGAAGGACTCTTGCCAGTAAATGCACATTGACCACCCGTGTCTCTCCCAGACTCTTCTTGCAGCTTTTTCTCCTCACTCCAGGTCTCAGCCCGGCTGCAGCAGGAGGAACTGGGCACCACCACCGGCCTGAGCTTGGCCCATGGCTCTGCCCACCTCAGGGCTTCACTGTCCCTCCCCTCGCTTTGCTTCCTCTGGGGAGACCTTCCAGCAGCCCTCCAGTGCCGAAAGGGGGCTACAGGAGAGCTGGGGGGGCTCTGGGTCAGGGGGGGCAGGGACAGGACCAGGGGTGAGGGTTTGGAGCTGGAAGAGGGGAGATGGAGATGAGATGTGAGGAAGAAATGTTTTCCTGTGCGGGGGGTGAGGCAGTGCCCAGGGTGCCCAGAGAAGCTGTGGATGCCCCATCCCTGGAGGGGTTCAAGGCCAGGCTGGATGAGGCTTTGGGCAACCTGGGCTAGTGGGAGGGGTCCCTGCCCATGGCAGGGGGTGGCACTGGGGGGGCTTTGAGGTCCCCTCCCACCCAGACCATCCTGGGATTCTCCCAACCGCTGAAGCTCAGCTGATGCCCCACTCTCCCCATCAGAGGATCCTGTTGTTCTCATTCCCTGTTCGTGGCTGTCGGTGCAGCCCTCCTCCGATGGCTTCCCAGGCACAACGCCAGTTTGCTTGTTTCATGTATCATTTGATGAGCGGCTACAAGGTTTTTTCTCCTTTAATCTGTGTAATTAAAGCCCCCAGCTGCCGCAGCTCCAGCAGCAGCAATCTGATAACACTCCACAATTCACGCCCCGCCACCTTCTTCCTCTCCCCCTGCCTCTCGCTCTCTGGTGATGCTCTCAGGTGCGATGCTCCATCTGGGCGGTGGGATTTGGGAGGGAAACACCAGACCTCTGCTGGTCTATCCCAGTTCCAGGGAAGCCGCTGATACCCTGAAGACACCCGCTGAGCCCGGAGAGAGGAGATCTAAAGGCAGAGTCGTTTCATCCCGGCGCCTGACAAGTCCGTTTGTGCCAGGGTGTGTCACATCTCCAACCCCTCCTCTCCCAAACCTCATCAACGGCCACAGATCAAGAAATAACAGTGAAGGGAAGGAGTGATGAAGAACCAGAGCTGAAATTATACTGACACAGGAGAGAGCAATTGAGTGAAATTGGTTCGTACAGCGTTGGAGCCCTTCAGATTCTGCCGGTCCAAATGAGATCGCTCACCCTCCTGCCCTGCTTTACTTCTTCTTAATGAACTCGGTGTTAATCAGTGGGATGATGGGAGCGGAGCATTACTTCTCCAGGGCTCAAGCAATACAGAAGCTCACTCTGCCCACAGTTATCTGATGGCCAGGTCTCTGGCTCAGAAAATACAAAGAACCCTAAACGCTTTCCGGGAACGCGGCGGAGCCAAAGGCACACGATAATTTAACTCCAGGTTTAGGATGAAGCTGTTCCTTCTTTCTCTGCCGGCACGGAGGAGCAGGGCATCCACCTTCCAGGCCACAGACACCAAGCAGTTCATCCTCCGATAACACGGGGATGGGGAGGGCAGCGCTCCGCCACGGGAACAGGAGCCTGGGATGCTGCAGCACGGTCCGGAGGGACAAAAGGCCAGATCCAGCTTTTCTGTTTTCTGTTGTACAGATTTTTAAGAAAAGCACACAATTTCCACCAGGGAGAAAGATGTTCCGTTAAACACCTAATTCAACACACCCCCCCATTAACCTTGAATCAGCCTTAAAACTTAAACATTCGGAATATTTCAATATTTCTGATTTCTAAATCTGATCATCTTCATAAAGACAGCCACATCCTGCTCTGGTGGTGCTTTTTTATTTAACTAACATCATTTCAAACCGATTTAACTGAATGTGTAATGAGCAAAACAACTGTGCCAAACTTGCGTGCGAGTGCTCAGCTATATGTGTGTCACACGACGACACTTCCAAATATTTCTCAAGTTCTTTAGGAGCATCATCAGCCACTGGCATCGAAACGTGTGTTTGCTTGATTCGGCTTGGACCTGTCAAGACAAAGCTAACAACTTTGGAGCAGCTGCTGCATGAAATCTGTGGGCTCGTTAACCACCTGGCCTTAATTACCAAACAGCCATGGAAAGAAGTGTCCCTGGCTGCCACCCGTCCTGACACCGAGCACGGTCCTGGCATGATGGGGACAGGATGCGAGGACAGGGCAGGTTGGTGGATTCAACGTCAGTGCCCAGCAGAGCTGGAAAATGCATCAACCAACACAGCGGTGCTGGCATGGAGAAAGCTCCCCTGAACTCCGGACCCCTCCGCAGCCGAACAGATGAAGGCACCTCCTCTGTCCTCCTCAGCCTTAACACCCACCCATCACCAGCTGCCCGTTTGGCTTCTTCCACTCCTGTTTCTCCTCTGGTTTCTCCTTTTTCTCCACTCCCTCCTGAACTGCTCCTCCACCCCCAACTCCAGATATCCTGCAGGCACCAGCACCCACCCGAGCCACGGAGCAGGAGTAACAGCAGAAACGCGGTGTCCGTACGGGGCACAGAAACTCTCCAAAGAGCCAGGATACGGGCAAAGAGCATTCAAGGAGCCCAGCCTCTCCCGCAGCGGATCAAGGCTTCCAATTATTTTTCAATAAAGGTTTCTACGAGCCGCAAAGAGCTTTACATGCAAGAAAGTCTTCACAACATCAAAAACTAAATATTAGGAGGAAAAAAAAACAAACTCACCTAGAGCGAGCCTTCTATAACTCAGCACTGACTTTACGCCTGTAATCCTTAAATACACACGTATCTCTTAATTTACTGGCTCTAAAAGCCTTTTAGGAAAAAGAAAAGTCATTCCAGTCTCTTTGTCTGCTTTTGATAAGTGCCTGAGTATGTACATTAGCAAAATTACCAAAAAAAAAAAGTTTTAAAATTATTTTAATTAAAATGTGATCATACCATTGTTTAAAGAGATAAAAATAATTCTCATTCATTTTAATTAGTCTTCATTTCTGCATGCCTGGAGCATCTGCTCCAATACAGGGGCCCTAGAACATTCCTCTGACTCCTCCTGCCGCTCCATCCCCGCAGCTCCTTCTCGCTGCCCCTGCGCAAGAGGAAAGAAGTGGAATTTGGGGCAATACAGGCAGCAGGAAAGGAGAGGAGAATTTCTCTGCCTTTGAGAGTAAGGCTGCTCAGTCTATGTGCCACACTTGTAACTGCAGAAGGATGGTTGCGGGTGCATGTGCTGCAACACAGAAAAGAAGAAAAAGGGAGATCCGCATCCGGACACGGAGGAGTGAGCAAAGCCCAGGGAGCTGTAGGATGGCAGTTGGGGTTGGACAAAATGGTTTTATTTGGAAAACTGTGCTTCGTAGGAACTGCCCCGTTACCCCCAGCCTCTCTGCAGTGGAGCTCAGGATCTCTGCCTTTGCTGGGACCGGGATGATTGGGATGACTGGGATGTCTGGGACAGTCAGAGCCCCAGGGTGGCAGCAGGCGTTGGGGGGGAACATCCCCAGGGCAGCGGCTGCAGGCTCCAGCCCTCTTCTGTACCCTTGATGGGTGCCCAANCTTGGGGTTGGACAAAATAGTTTTATTTGGAAAACTGTGCTTTGTAGGAACTGCCCCTTTACCTCCAGCTTCTCTGCAGCAGAGCTCATGATCTCTGCCTTTGCTGGAACTGGGATGATTGGGATGACTGGGACGGTCGGAGCCCCAGGGTGGCAGCAGGTGTTGGGGGGAACATCCCCAGGGCAGAGGCTGGAGGCTCCAGTCTGCCTCTGTACCCTTGATGGGTGCCCAAGCCATCCTTCCAGCTTCCCTGCTGTCCCCTCGGTGCTGGGCAATGGGGGCTGGAGGGCTGGGGTGCAGGGGGACCTGAGGAGTCTGCCCCAAAAGAGCCGAGGCTCTGGCACATTGCGTTCAAAGGCTTTGACCCACCTAGTTCCAAGGCAAAATCCACTGGAACAAACCAAAATCCAAACTCCATTGCTACAAACATGTCAGGGGTGTGCAGCCTGGAGAAGAGAAGGCTCCGGGGAGACCTTCCAGCACCTCCCAGTGCTGAAAGGGGGCTACAGGAGAGCTGGGGGGGCTCTGGGTCAGGGGGGGCAGGGACAGGANAGAAGAACAGAACCACACACCAGCACGACAGAGCAGAGCATAAAGGCTTCAGTATGAACAACCCCCCTGAATGCCTCTCCCTTTCACAGCAGAGTTTTTAAGATAAGAAACCATTCCGGTTTGCCAGCCCGTTGCTGAGACAAGCCATTATTGCTCTTTTCACTGGACAGAGCCAGCGAGCTGAGATAGCTGTCAGCTCTGCTGTCTGCTGTTATTACAATCTGCTCCTGCCACACAGAAAACTCACCAGGGACATGAAGGAATTTGCCAAACTGGACAACACAGGACAGCAGGACAAGAGGAACCGGGAACATCTTAATACCCTGTGTGGTGCTGGTACGGGAACGAGGGACGCACGGGCCAGTACGGAGCAGCCAGTCCCTAAGGACATCCTATCTGTGATGCTGGATTATTGTTTTCGTGGCACAGAACTGTTCAAGGAGGGGACAAAAATGCAGCTCTCTGTGGTGGCCCACAAGAGATACTCCACAGTCTGGACTTTGCCATCCTTCCATCCCTGTGCACACAGCTAATGCCCTGGGATCCGCACGCACCCCAGAGGATGCACAAGCTGCCAAGCGTGTGACGCAGCAGCCACGCGATGGGCCAGCTTCACCCATGAACCTACTTCCAGGAGGATACTGGTTTCACTGGGACTGACACTGGAGAGCGGGTAGACTGAGACCGATAGAAATTGTGATGCCCAAGCAGCAAGAACCCTCCTGCAGGTGCAACCTGGGGAGCCCAGGCTGGGACCTCAACTCTGAAAAATCCTCTAACCATTGCCAAGCAGGAACCAAACACCTGCTTTTGGGTCACACAGACCAGTGGAGGGTCTAAATGCTCCCACTACAGACAAGGGCTCCCAGACCCCAAGGTGCCAATGCCACTGAAGCCACGGCAAACCAAGCGTCTCGTTCAAAGCTCCCGTGTCCGAGCAATCCCTCCCTGGGCTGGGCGGCTCCGGAGGCACCCACGCCTGCGGGGAGATGGTCGGCAGCAGCCACAGCATCACTGGAGCAGAGAGCAGGAGCTCAGACCATCCTCCCCAGAACCCACTCCAATGTCTAACTCAAACCGGACACAGAGATAAGGCCCCATCCCCTCCCTGGTTCTGATGGCTGGTTTCGCAGCTCATCTTCCCCTTTCCCAGCGGGCACGTTACAAGTGTTGTAGGAGATGATGGAGCAATAATTTTTTTCTCCAGGTGCTGTCCTCCTGTGGCATCCTCATTTCAGAGCAGCACTCCCCACCGCTGGCAGGAAATCCTGATGGGCTTTGCTAATATCAGGAAAACAGCAGTGCCGCAGCCTCTCCCTCCCACACCGCTTTAATTTCTCAAATCCTTCTCCCCATTGCAAATATTTTCTGCTTTGTAGCAGCTGAGGTTTGAAAACAATGCTATGTGCACAGATAGAACATCTTTCTCTTGTTTGCTTGTATTCCGCTGGAGAACACAGAACTGATTCATTTATTCGTTGCATATAAATTAACCAACTGTTTGACTCTTCTTTTTTTAATTATTGTGTCGCAAAGCAGCCCACAGTTGGATTTTGACACGTTGCTATGACTCATGCTTGCTAACCAGGATTCGTGAACACTGAGGTGCTAGTCATTTATTTACTAATCATTAATCTTCACCACAATTTCTCATCCAGTTCTCGGGGCATTATTTCCACCTCTCAATTTGATGTCTCCAACTTTTCTTTAACAGGAGGAGGGAACATTAGTGCTAAATAATAAACCATTAGAGATAATTGTCCTTGTTTTCAAAAGTCACTTTGCTCTTTAGCCAGAGCCTTTACAGAGCTTTTCTTTGCATGAAGAACAGCTGCTCCCTCGATATATTCAATTTTATTCTTTGCTCAGGGTGGAGACTCAAGACAAACCGCCCTGACCCACCGCCCCATCGGTACCTAACCCATCACCTCACACCAGCGTTTCCCATCGTATTTCCACCTTCTCCTTCCCTTCAAAAGCTGCAGCCCCGTGCTCACTGTAAACCCCTCCCCAGCATGATCCCAGACAGTTCTCAGCAGCCTGGCCCACGTGCGGGGCTCGGGTGGGGACAGCAGGGCAGAGGTGGCCCCGGCCCACGGACACACAGCTCTGCTCCTCGGCGCGGGGAGAACCTCTGCTCCACCGCCGCGGGGAACGGCTGGGCAACAAGAATTGATTTTTACAAAGTATGGGGAGGATTCACACCTTCGTTTTCACTCCCCACTGATGTGAAAACAGGACCCTTCCAAACTCACATATAGCAGCCTCACATAGAGCACATCAGGGCAATATTACCGATCCCACCAGCCCCAGTTCTCCGTAAACCTGCTGGATCCCCAGCACATCACTCCGTGCCCAGTTTCCCTCCCCGGTCCCGCGGGAAGGAGGGCGAGGTGCCGTCCGAAGGGCTGAGCACACCCCGGGGAGGTTTGTTCCGAAGCGGAGCTGCTCTGGCTGAGGTTGGGGGCTGAAATTCTCAGCTGAAGGAGCCAGTTCTGCTGGAAATCATGCGAAAAGATGCATTGCAAATTTGTGCAGGCAAATATTCACTCTGGAAATGGATAATATGCACTCCTAGGCACGGCTCCGAAATGATACCTCGGGCTTATCACAGCAATCCCAGCTCAGCAGCAGAGCTCAGGTTTTGAATATTGCAGACTCCAAACACGATTCAAAGACAAGGAAGGAACGAACTGGAAGAAATTGAAGTCCAGAGCAAATTTCAGCTACCAGAGAAATTATTGTTGTGAATTACGCAGCATCCCCGGAGCTGACGGCTCTACAAAGCCCTGAGCGGGCTGTGCCGGCTGCGGAGAAAGCACCCAACCAGAATTCCTCCCCTGCATCTGCAACGTTTGGCTTTCCCTCCCTGTTTTTGCCACCTGCCAGGTGAATTATTGCAAGAAAGGGTTTTAGTGTTTTAGACGAGGGCCACAGAGCTCTGGAAATCCGTGGAGCAGCGATGCAGAGGCAAACATCCGTACCCCCCGCCCTGGAGCACACGCTGCCGCAACCCCTCCCGGGCACTTCCCAAATCCTCCCCCACCTCGCCCCTCGAGCCTGCCCA
>VZTO01014408.1:0-26304 GCA_013400615.1 Syrrhaptes paradoxus
TCTGGCCTTTCTAAAGCACAACACTGGGTGATCAGAAGAATCCTCGGCATTTATTTGGACACTGAGAAAGTGCCCATCTCTCCCTCACTGCCTGTGAAGTACATGCCAGCCATGCTGGTCACCTGGTTCACAGGGAATTCAAACAGCACCATCTCCTTGCCATATTGACTAGCCCAGTGCAAGGCTTGGCCTCCAATGAGCAGCCCTCCACCTCCCTTTACAAAGCCAACCAGGTCTTTTGCCTGCGTGCTGTCATAGGCATCCATACAGTACACCCCCAGGGAGGGGCTAAGCTCTGCCCCAGCCTGTACTTTGGTGCCGGCCCTGAGCAGCAGCTGGGAGAGGGAATCCAAATGAGGATGGACCCCAACCAGTGCCTTGAGGAAAGGCTTGAGCCGCTCTACAGCATTTCTGAGGAACTGGGAAAACATGGAGTCTTTCAGGATTCCCTTGTGGGAAACAACCACCATCAGGCCCTTCTCATAACAAGATGCTGCAATTAGCCCTTGGCAATTGGTGCTTACCAGAACTGGGAAGGCTTCATCTCAAATGAGCAACAGCTTACATAGATGATAGCTTGTTGTGAACTCAAATGAATTAACATCTTTCATCAGAGAGGCATAGGCTGCTGTGGAATCCATCAGATACACCTCCTGTTAAAGCATACTAAAAGAGAAAGAAAGAGAACCACTTTTTAGATTAGAAGCTATGTTTGAAATGCTTAACAGATAAAAACTACTGTGATACATACCAGCTATGCTTTCTGCAGTCTCAGGAGGAACCTGTGTCCACAAGATATATATATATATTCTATATATTCACAAATATATAGCCCAGCAGTAAGGTGAGTCAGGAAAACACTACAGGAATGAGGAAACTTTGCATAGCTACTAGGCACAAAATAACCCCAACAAACATGTTAGGAAATGTACATTGAAGGCATAATTCTAGTTAAGCCTTTCTATAGTCTTCTGCCTGTGAGTGTTTGAATTGGTATGAAACTGCTTTACAGCACTAACATGCCTGGAGTTGTAGAAGAACAATCCAAATAATTTTTTAAAATTAGATAATATATAGACTTCAGGTTACTAGGCCTAGCCACAAGCTATTGTTTCCACAGCTCAATCTTAAAAGGAAGTCTTCTGCCTCAGAGAGGCAAGGGCCTTCAGTTATCTCTAAAAGTGTAGGGATCAGAGTTCTTGCCTCTGGCAGAAGTGGAATCATTGTCTGTCATGCCATTGTACACCTGCTGTCACAGAGTATGTTGCACTCAATGAAAGTTGTATAGACTTAAAGGAACACACCTTAAATACAGAGTAAAAAATTTATCATTAGCCTCATTAGTACTTTGACAGGGTAATTACTATAGAGCAAAAATATTAATCCAGATAAAATTATACTAACATATATAATACAAATCATTCAATTATTGTTAAACCCCAACAACAATACAGTTAAAAGTGATATACGTAGGCTCTCTGGTATCTAACCATTTCTCCAATGTCGGGTCTTGATGTTCAGTTGTGCTAGTCTTTTCTTAGAAGAGATCGTTTGCAGTGAGCCATCAATCCTGAGTTCTTCATTGGGAGGAATTAAATGGAGAAAAGGAGAGGAATTCTTTCTCTTTCATCTCAGATCCTCTTGGAGTTATTTTTATACTTCCTAAATAACCTGTTTCTTATTGGCCCATGGGTCAGTTACATGATAACTACTTAGTAATTTTAGACCTCTACTATATCTGATAAATATGCAGAATCAGTGTTAAGCTATAGGAGACAGTCCTCCCAACTCTTTCCTGACATTTACTGTGGCCACTCAAGACAGTTACTGATGAGTCTTGAGGTGTTATATTGGTACAAGACCTATAGAAATAGCAACAAGAACTGTAGAAATAGCAACAGCAACACTGCATTTACTGGGCAACAGAGAAGACCAAACCTCTTCCAGAACACTATTTATGGAGTAGTGAAGAATTAGACAAACCCATGATTTTGCAAGGCTGTGTGTTTAGGGGCACGTCTTCTGGCATAAGCAGTGAAGTCTCATTGCCCCCCCACCTGTACCTGACTGTAGGGGAACGAGAAGATGCTGAATTAAGATTTGACTTCTGGGACATGAAGTTTTGCCCTTAAGAGACTGGAAGAAGAAGGCTTTGCCCTTAAGCAGAATGGAGGAGGAGGTGATGGAGTTCCAATGGAAAGGTCCAGATGTAAACAAGGGAATGAATTTGTGTTTTTAGTAGTTAGTAGACAATTAAAAGTTTTGTAGATGACTTACAATAGTAGTAAAAGACTATAACAGTAGTTGTAAAAGAGCAATAAAGTCATTCTTCTTCACCACCTACAGGAGTTCACTCTTTGATCCCGCTGCAGCACCTGACCATTAGGATGGATAATTGCATCCATTCATGACCAATGCATCTCCTCTGGGGCTACACTGGTGTATCAGGTTCCATGTATCTCCACCGGTTCAGGCAGGGAAACTAACCAGTAGGGTAAAGCTGTGTTGACAGACTTCTATTGTTTTTTAATCTGATCCTGAAGCAGGTGCCATCTAATTACATAAGCTGACCTAGCAGTATGCTGGGTGCCTTCTTGTATCAGCAAGGGGACCTAGGGATATGATCCACGTGGAGAAGGAATAGGGTCCTACTTCACATCTGCCCCAGGCAGGAGTGAATGGAAACTCTAGCCATTTAATATTTGCTTCCTATAACCTCAGGGAAGTGACTAGCTGATCCAAACCCATTTCCCTGGGAGCCAAGAACATGTTGTCAAAATAGCCAGCATGTATGGTTTTCTGCTGGCAGTTTCAGCTGAATGTCGGGGTCCTGGGTGCACCAAAAGGCCTTAATGGCCTTAACAGCCAATCTCACCTGGCCACTCCTGTTGCCCATGGGCTCCCTTTGAGCCCTGCCCTGGGCCTTCAGATGTTTTCAGTATGCCTGTCTCTAGCCCTGTCTCCTGGTTGGCTCTCACAAATTTGTTGTTGGTAGTTTTTCTCCAGGATGGACCCCACAGCCATACATTGTAACGTGTCTCCTGTCCTGCCTCTGACCCTCTTTCTTTTTGCTCCTGACTGGATACCCTTGATGGACCCTGGACCTGGCTAATCACTTGTCTTGCCTGGGACTGTTGAAGGACTCTGTTACCAGCACCCTGCTCTGCCTGAGGTGTTCAGACCCCCCAGGGCTGTGCCCAGCCCATTAGGGCATTTCTTGTGTTGCCGCCACCCTCAGCTCCATGCTCACCTTCTCTTCGGAGCAGCTGTCCCCTGATGCTCCCTCAGACAGAAAAGCCAGAGCCTGGCAGTGCCACCGAGCCTGCTCACTCTCCTCAGCACACAGCTCTGGGCACAGAGTGAAGGACAGGTGGTAGGCTGTAGTTCATTCAGGGGACAGGGTCTAGGCCTGTGGCTATGTAATTTTATCTTTAAGGCTTCTTTCATTTGCTTAACTAGACTGTAGCCAGCGGGGAAAGGTACCATTTATTGCTGCGAGCTTGCCCAGGGCCTAGCACATCTCACCCTCACACATCTCACCCTCGCAAGACCCCCATGGCCTAAAAATACTAATGATAGTACGCTCCTAGGCTGAGCCTCTTTGATTAGGTAAATGCTTTTGCTTTCTTGACTATTCAGTCAGGCAGCTTTTGTGAACACTGAAATATCTATTACTTTTTTTTTTTAACGTCAAGGTAACTTTTTTTTTTTAAATTTTTGTGTACAACTAAGGCCCTGCACGAACTGTCAAACCAAAGAAAATATGAATCATGTCAAATCAGGTCTGCTAATTCCTCACTGAGGTCACCTACTTAAGGTTTTTTCTTTTCTTCTGTTTGCTCTGGTCAAACTACCTTTTTGAAACAGAGCTCCCTGAAATTCCCACAGCACCTCAAAAGCAAGTAACAGGGTCATGAGCTCCACAACAGATTAAACTGCTCAGGGGATAAACAAGTCAAACTATAGACGCTGCTGTTCTCTGAGCAGGGAAAGGCAAAACCAAGTCACTGAGGGCAGGGCAGCTTTATAACCACATGCATTTTAGTGGATGCTGGATGAGAAAGGTCCCACCTCAACAGTGTGAACAGACTTTGAAGAAGCAGTGTCTTTGGCCCTTAAGCTGGACAAACTATCCAGAATAGAAGATTTAGAAAAAGGGGGCAAGGTGGAGACCATAAATATCAGAGTCTTATCTCCACCCCTCAACCCCCAGTGCTGCCTGTCAGAAAAGTTGTTTTGCCAATTGACGGGGATAGCACAAAGGACACAGGCACCAAAAAAAGTAGACTTATTTTTAAAGTGATAAAATAATGAGGAAAATAAAACAGAGAAAATAAAGCAAGATAAGGTAAAGCAGCAAAATAATAAGTGAACTACTATAGCACACATAAAATAAGGTAATGCACCTAATAATTACTGCATAGAGTTAGCGATAGCAATTAAGAAAGATACATCAGCAATTGCCCTATTGATACATTACCATCATCCAGATCCACAGTCGCTGGGGACCCTGCTTACAGCGAGGGTTGGAGAGCGCTTCCTGGCAATTGGGAAATCTCTATACAGCACGTCCACTGTAGAGATGATGCTTCTGATTTTCCCTGCAAACAGTCCCCGCTTTTATGCAGTTAAATAAACAACGTTATATCTTAAGCTGTGAAAAAACATCTGGTGTAGGTTTTTTTTCCTTCTTAACTTCTTCCTGTGCTTGGCCAGAACCCGAAAAAAAAAATAAGAAGTAAAGGTATCTGGTTATCTTTGATTATGCATCTCTCAACAAAGCCTGTCACCGCCCTGTTACATTCTGTCACATAGAGGTCTGTTTGAAGGTTTGAGATAGGTTTATCTCTTTTTGACAAGTGGGGCTACTGTTACACAACCATTATCTTACAGCAAGCATTACAGCAAAGCTCTATAAGTCTTACAACAAAAGCTTTTATAAATTGGCATGTACTAATAAGGTAATACATTGCATATGTGATCAATATTATACATACTAGGCATATTGTTAGGTTGTGAGGTTCAGCTAGAGGTCAGCTTTGGTTCAGGGCTTCACTGCTCAGGCCCTGGTATTTCAAAAGTGCACTCTTGGTCCCATGCAATGAGGGAGTCTGTAAGGGTATACAATGGCATCCACACACCATATGACCATCTCTGGACTTGGATTTACAAACACAGCCATATGCTTTATTTGGGGGGGAATCAGTAAGAGGATGCTCCAGTTGGAATTTGCCCTGACATGCAAAATTGTGTTAGGGTTTAAGCCACCTGTCACCAGGTCTTTTATACTATCCAGATAGCATTGTCCCACTTCTACAGCAGTCAAACGTTTTCTCTGAAACCACAGAGATTTCATAGGTGCTTGACCTACCCATGTCCTGTTCCAGTGACAGCCATGTCCCTCCCCTCTGAAGCAGCTGCTATTTGACACATCCTTGAACCTCTCACCTGTGTGAGCATTATGGGTCATTTCAAAGCACAGATAAAAATATACATCTTCATGGAAAGAGATCTCTTAAGTTTCTCCCTCTCTTCTACAATATTAATGTAAATGAAATTGTTCTTCTGTACTTCCACACTGTATTTCCTCAAAAAAAGGAGCCATCTCTGTATTCCAGAAGAGTTTTATTTAGGCAATATTGTGTCCTACTCAAATTTCAGTTCACTCACATAGCTTGCACTCTGCAGAGTTCCATCTGACTGTCCAAAATCTCTTAAGCTGCAACAGGCTTCTTTTCTTTCTTGTGTAGTCTTAGGCTATCAAGTGTTAAATCACTTTTTTACATTTTTTTTTAACCTACTCTTTCTACTCCCACAGAACTCCCTGGACCCCTAGTGCCCTACTGCTCTGCAATGGGAATCCAGCTTCTGCTCAGCTCTGACAGTAACCAACTCATAGTGAATGTTTTCAAGTATCACTTTCAATCATTCATCCTTTCCAGACATTATTCCCCACTCTCATGTACATTCAGCTTTCCTAGCATTGGCATGGTTACACTATGTAAGAGTGGGAAGAGTCTTTAAGTCCCCAAGACAGGTGCACATAGCACTCAACACCTGAGGAAAGCGGTCAGAAAAATCATATGTCACTGCCACATCACAGATTTCACTTTCTTTCATGATAAAGTGATGATTCATCTAACCTACCTCAGAGAGAAACAGAGAGCTGCAAAGGGCAAATCCTCTGCACTGTCTTAGGGGATGAACTGTCCTCTGCAGGTGCTTGCTTCTCTGTGCTGGCCCTGAAAGAAGCTTTGGGTGAGCAGCTCAGATTGAGATGGCTAATTTACGGAGGCCTAAACCAGGGCATATGAATCCCATTTTAGCTTGATTTGTGGATTACTTCCTACAGCTGCTGCCAGGGAATCAAAGGCTAAAATACAAATAGCATAAATTTCTCTAGTTGTGTAACTAAATTTTGAGAACTCAAAATGAGCAGAACCTGTTATTAAATCAGCAGCTCATTCAATGCCACTGACTCCTTTATTACCAATGTGCTTGAAAATAATTTGCTGCTAGCCAGAAAGCTTATACAGAAATAGTTAATAAAGTGACAGTCACCAGCATTTTAATTCACATTTGCTCTTGAAGGGGTATTGTGCCTCTTTGTGTTTCTCTAAGTGTTTTGACAAATCCTGACACTTCACCTACTGGTGAAATCACAATTAGCCTGATAATAAAAGGAAAATCTTTGTCAGATCTTTGCTGGGCTTCCAGCTCCCTACTAGTAGGAGTATATGGAAATAGCAGGCAGCTTTCCACTAAAAGCAAGCTGACTGTAAAAATTAAGCCAGTAAGTCTAAACGTAATTTGAAAACCTCACCAGTGAACCCATTCATTTATTAGAGCATGACAATCCTCTTTTTCCTCGTTTTATTTTTGATAAGGTCAGTGTGGCCTCCTAATCTATTTTACTTTTTTTCCACTTCAGCTCCGGCTTAGGTCAGTTTCAGGTGTGTCCTAGGATTTTCCCAGGCTACATAATGAATTGCTCTGTGACTGCTGCTTGAACTACATTTTCACAGAAACCATTAAATGATTCATGTGTTATTTTGCAGTCTGTCTCTGTGATAACATGTTCTTGTCTTATTGCCTCAATTTCAGTTTGGCCTTTCTGCTTTGATGGGCTACTCCAGCATGCACCATAACTAGTGGATAAGCAGTTGTGGAATTCAGGACTGCAACATGCCAATCTCTTCTCTGATTTATGCAACATTGCATTTTTTAAAAATTTATTTTATGCAGGAGATCAGGCATCATTCTGAGGATGACATTAATTCAAATTAGTCCAATTTTGAATTTCTTTTACTATGTATGTCAAAATATTTCAGGCTGCATTTAGAGACATTATAAACATCATAGCTCAGAATCCAACCCACCACTTTCTCCTTTTGTCTTTTTTTTCCTCTTAGATATTTCATGGTTGACTTTGCTGTGCCATTAATGAAAAAGGAATTAGATCCTGCCATACTTAGGTAACAGATCTGATAATATTTTGAGCATCTTTTTAATGTACATGAACTCAACTTTTATTCATAAACTCATTAGAGATTAAATCTGCTTCTGTAGGTAGGGTCAGGTCTAAATCTTTTTACCACATTAATTTTCTTCTGAATCGCCAAACCAGGACCAAACCGGTACTGAAACACTGTCTACGCTATGATTAGCCTCTGCATTTATTTTATTGGAACAACTCATACTAGTAGTGAATTAAGAATGGCAAGAAAATTGGAAGGACAAAGCAAAATATAGGCAAATGAATCACAAGTAAATCCGAACTGTATCTGAGCCAGAAAAAAAAAATGAAAGGCTGCTGTAACAAATCTTTGGGTCACTTCTATTCAGGCTTTTTTTACTGGACATAAAAACATGAAAGTAGGACCACACACACAAACTATAACTCCACAACAATTGTTTTATTTATTGCTCACACACAAGGGACAGGTTGGGACTGTTATGCTATTAGGCTAAGCATTAACATGCTTGCCAGCCCTGTGCTACCCAAGCAATTATAAATGCAGGGGCAGAAAGATTAACTTCTGTTGGTTCTTGGAAAAGGCTGGTCCTCTGTCTTGATGAACTGCTGTCTTCCTCCTCTCTGCTTCCTTATGCTGTCATGTCAGTGCCTATTTTTTTAACCTTTGATGAGTCTACGAGTCAAACCATTACTGACTACAATCAAGTCACCTCTTCTTTGTTTCCATTCTCCCATCTTTCATGGCATGAATCTTGCTGTCAGGCTATGGTAAGAGCGAGAGCTACAACTTATAATTGACTCAGAATCATAACACAGAATCATATCATAGAATGGTCATGCTTGAGCACTTGCTGGTGAAGACTAAGGCAAAAAAGTCATTGGGTACCTCAGCCTTCTCAATATCCTGGGTAACGAGGTCTCCTGTTTCCTTCCAGAAAGGGCCCACATTTTCCCTAGTCTTCCTTTCATCACTGACATACCTTTAGAAATTCTAGATTTAATTCTATCAGGGCTTCGGCTTTCCTAGCTAAAGGATTTCAGTATCAGATATGTATTATATAAGCTGTATATAAGTATTATAAGGCCACTTTCATGTTAGTAGGTGTGGAAGTTCTGCATACTTAAAGTGAATAAAGATTAAGGATTTTAGGGTAATCAAAACCATAGTGAAAATCTCATGTTACTGAAATTGTAACTGAAGAATGCAACATCGTGGAGGCTACAGTTTGTTTTACAGATTCATATTCTACTGGTATTGTCCTTGAAACTGCTCCAGTGACAGCTCCATCCTGAAAACTTCAATTTCATCAGAGAAAGGTTCTACAGGAACCAAATCTACCTAGAACTATGAGCAGCAGCTGGGAGAGCGAATCCAAATGAGGATGGACCCCAACCAGTGCCTTGAGGAAAGGCTTGAGCCGCTCTACAGCATTTCTGAGGAACTGGGAAAACATGGAGTCTTTCAGGATTCCCTTGTGGGAAACAGCCACCATCAGGCCCTTCCCATACTGTGAAATGGCATTCAGAACCTGCTTCTTTACAGCTCACAAGAACAGGGTAGGCATCTTCTCCAACAAGTAGCAGCTCAAAAAGCACAAAACCACCACTTAAGTCCCATGGCCCAACACCATCCACTAAAAGGTCACAGGTAGCAGAGGGTTTCATCTTCAGGTCATTCCTGTCTGGTGGAGAGAAGACCAGCCTTCATTACAGTATGGCTCAGGAATAAAGAACAGCTGTAACAACCCTGTGGGGTTATTTCTTTGTTGTCTAGTAGGAACTCCAAAAAAAACCAGGAATAATTTACTGGAAGCAGCTTTGCAGATCCAGCTTTTTCAGGGATTTGGGGTTTTTTTTTTGTTTGCTTGTTTGGCTTTGTTATCTCCATTTAAACGGAAGTGGCAAGTGTATCAAGACGATGGAGGAAAAGAAAATAAAGTGACTGTTTCAATAAATCCTGCTATGCATCATGGAGGAGAACAGGGAAAGAAAGGTATTCACTTTCCCAATAACAATATATTTGGAAACAGAGTGCTAGAGGCTCCAGGAAGTCTACTAGGAACTTGCCTGATAGAGGTGGTTTATATGGAAATAGCCAGAAGACAAAAGGACCTTATCAACACAACACATGGCATACTTCAAACATGCAGTTCACATTTTAGATCCCAATTGGATACGTACAGAGTGACACCCAGTTGCTCACAGATGTTACTCCAAAGTTGTACTCTTCTACCTCCATTTAGGCGCTATAAGCCCTTGCTTAGAAGGTGCTGTGAGAGGGAGGAGAGTCAGCAGAAATGATGGAGACAACTGGCTTCCCTGGAATAACTGACAGTTTAAGTCACAGAGTACATAGGAGAGCAGGTCTGGGCTCACGAGGTTCATGTCCCAGTTCCTTGATCCAGGCTGCCAAGGAAATAATTTCTCTTTTCTGTAGCTTTGTTCCACCTATTTCCCCATCTATGAAGTAAGGAGAGTGGTACTGACCTTGATTGCCAAGCCTTTTAAGGTCTATGGGTGACGTTCTCTATTTAGGCTCCCTCAGTTTGGCTTAGCTCTTCAGCAAAATTATCTTCTGCTGAGCTGAGGCTGCTGTGACTGTGCAAATAGCAAGGTTTTGAGGTAGAGTCCCACCTAGTCCCTGTCCCACCTAGTCCCTGTCATTCAGGATTCACATAGCTGACTTGGAGCACACCTATAGCAAGGGAAGGAGCTGATCTGGGGGGGGGGGCGGAGCTGGCCCTTTCCCTGGCAGCATCCCATGACAAACAACACTGGAGCAGTGTTCTCTGGTCTTCACATGCATTTCATATTTGGCTACACTGAAAACAAATCCTTGGCATGCAAACACAGGAAAATGGAAAAAAACCTGGAGAAGTAGCATCCTTCATTTGGATTTGTCACAAGCCCCAGGGTGCTCAGAAACAGCAACCTGATCAAGAATTACAGTATCATTCCCATTGTTTATCCTCTGGACGTGCCTGGAAGCTCCTGTTTTTCACCCAAACTCTTGTGAGACTCCAATCTGATTTATAAGTCAAAGCTGCTGATTAACATAGGATTAAACCAGCATTGCTCAGTAATTTAGTGGGTGTTTGCTGGCTTAGTCTGAATTCCAGCTTTGTTTCCCTGGGTTTGAATAAGCCCTACATTTAAAGGCAAATACAAAGTCTAAGTGGTTTAGGTTTTTTTACCAGAAATCATGCAACAAAGTAGTAACACAGCTTGGGAAAATACTGAAGTTATTTCTGGTGGCTTTTGTGGAGTTGATGCTAATATACCTATACTGACACAGTGACCATGGTGCAGGGGAGAGGAAAAGCCAGTGGATAGTTTCAGTAACTTGTATTGTACCTGAGGACTATCCTACAGGACTAGGTTTGATGGAAATTCAGTAAGACTTAACCCTTACTTCTTAGCCCCCCACACTTCTTATCACAGGATTCAGAAACTAACATCCTAGACTCTGAACTCATATAAGGATGGGTGCTCCCTGGCATTTATACAGAATATGGTATTGGGAAGGGTTTTAACTCTCTTAACTGAATGCAATTATCACTATATAACAGAATTCCCAATTTCTGTGTAATCACAATTTCTCCATTTCCATTTCAATGTGGAGAGAAGGAAGTATAGTCACAGACCCAGAGGAGACACAAGTACAGGCTAACTCCTCTTTCTAGAAAGAGAAGGGAGAAGACACAGCAAGAACTGAGAACACCCTAACAAGAATTGCAGGAAACCGCAGAAGACTGAGCTGTATGTCTGTCATGTCAATTAGGAGAAAACAACTACTAGATCTGGGCACACACAAAGAGGGGAGGATCTTGGCTCCTAGCTGTCTCCCTTCTTAACACAGAAGTGCAAATTCTCCATGACAGTGTCTCAAACAAGTCAAAGACTCTCAATTCCTCATCTTCCCTCCTGCTGCTTCCACCTCTCGCCTCCAGGTAGTTCCTACTCCCTGCAGAGCTGAGAATATTGAGAGTAGGTGTTGGAGCATGCATTTATAAATCCTGCCAGATTAATAATTCTCTCCTAACCTTTCTTCTGTCTCTGGAAAAGGGACAAAAACACAATGGGAAGGTACTGGGGCTTCACTAAACGCAGATTTAAGATTCCATCATCTGCTGTTCAGAAGCCATCACACCCAGACAAAAGGCATGTGATACAAACAAAGACATACCCCTTGGTCCACTCAGGAATAATATCTCTGACAGATTACCTGGGGGGGGCTCTAAGGGTGAATAAGGGAACAGCCTTTGTGTGTCAAGTGCTTAGTCACTTTTGGGGTGAATCTTTAAGGTCCCTGTAAAGTCCATGAGGATCTCCATGTGTAAAAAGTACACATGGATTTGTGCATGGATTGTGCAATATCTGAGAGGAATAGGATAAAAGGCACTGGACAGCCACTAGGGTGGATCGCTTGTTAAGAACACAGGCAGCCTAAGTGAGAGAGACACAACTCCTGGGTATTCGGCTGTTCTTCCTAAATAGGGGGGACTCTTGAGGTTTCCAGTCTTTCCTCTCAGATTTACAGTCTAGCTGTCTGCACAGTAACCAAGCACCAAGTATGCTGCAAAGTCTGTAGGAAGTAAAGAATCAGTGTGGTTTTGCTTCTTAACATGTTTATCAGCAATTTTAACAAGGAAAGGAATGCTGATGTTTAGCATTTGCTGAAGAGACAAAAGTACCTATCTTCGTTATGTCTGTTCATCATCAACAAGGTTTTAAATTGAAAAAGGGTAGCTTTAGATTGGATATAAGGAATATTTTTTTTTATTATGAGAGCAGTGAGACACTGGAATGGGTTACCCAGAGAAGCTGTGGATGTCCCATCAGCGGAAGTGTTCAAAGACAGGCTGGAAGGGGCTTTGAGTAACCTGACCTAGCGAAAGACGTCCCAGTAGGGCAGGAGGGTTGCTCTAGGTGATCACTGAAAGGCCCTTCCAACCCAAACCATNTGCTGATGTTTAGCATTTGCTGAAGAGACAAAAGTACCTATCTTCGTTATGTCTGTTCATCATCAACAAGGTTTTAAATTGAAAAAGGGTAGCTTTAGATTGGATATAAGGAATATTTTTTTTTATTATGAGAGCAGTGAGACACTGGAATGGGTTACCCAGAGAAGCTGTGGATGTCCCATCAGCGGAAGTGTTCAAAGACAGGCTGGAAGGGGCTTTGAGTAACCTGACCTAGCGAAAGACGTCCCAGTAGGGCAGGAGGGATGCTCTAGGTGATCACTGAAAGGCCCTTCCAACCCAAACCATTCTATGATTCTGTGATTCTATGACTCATGTGCTGTGCAGCACAAATGCAAATTTAACCTACATACAAGCTGCAAGTGTACTTCAAAGTTCTATGGCATATTCTTATGAAGAAAGGCAGTGTCTACACTGCAAGGGTAAGCGGGCTCTAGAGCTGGCTTAAGCATAAAAGTGAGACCTTGGGCTGATGTCAGGGAAGTAATGTGCTCAGGCTCTGCCCTGCTGGAGGATCAGGAACTTGTTCTGAGAGTGTGTGTGTTCACAGACCTTCCAGGGTAACTGTGAGGCTGGACCACTTAGCAACGGGCTCAAATTTGTGTTAACCTGAAGATGGGAGACAACTCTCAGGAGTGAACATCTCCATTATGTGCTGCATGCTTCTGTACCCTTTGAAACACTTGTGAAAGCATAAGCACCATGAAACCACCAGCAGGGTAGGCTAAAGCTGTAAGCCATAAATTGTAAAGATCAGCAATCTGCAAGAAAGGTGGTGAGATGAAGCAATAATTTCAGGTGCAAAGGACTGCATGCACAAGAGAATACAACACTTAAGACTTGGACAACAACCTTTCTTAAAGAACTGCTCAAAACTATGGTAAAAGAAGGCACTTAGTGGAGATCATAGAATCATTGAATACCTCAAGTTGAAAGGGATCCATAAGGATCATAAAGTCCAACTCCCTGCTCCTTGCAGAACTACCTAAAACTAAACAATATGACTAAAAGTGTTGTCCAGATGCTCCTCCTTGAACTCTTGACAGGCTTGGTGCTGTGACCACTTCCCTGGGGAGCCTATTCCAGTGACTGACCACCCTCTCAGTGAAGAACGTCTTCCTAATGTCCAACTTGAACTTCCCCTAACACAGCTGGAGAAATGGGATGGAGAAGTGGGAGGCATCCAAGTAAGAAAGCTTGCACGGGAAAGACAAAGTTAGAAAAAAAATTCAGAAAAGCCTTTCTAATGTTACATAACAAAAGTCAAAGAAACAAAGTTAAATACATCAAAGGAAAATAGAGCCAAAGAAGTAGATTAGGTTGTAAATTAATGACAACTCTAAAATTAGGTCAAGAAGCAATCACCAAAGTAAGTTACTGTATTTTTTTTTTACAATTACAGTATTTAGCAGTTTGCTAAATATAGACTGAAAACCAATAAAAACATTAAAAATATTTTTTAGTAAAAGTGCAGCAGAATCAGTCAGGCAATTGCCATTGGCAGTTACTGNTTTAAAGTAAAGAAAGAACAAAATGAAAGCAGATGATGACACCTGTCTGGGTATTTTAAAACAATTTTGCATTTGGAAAGGTAACTAACACCTTAATTAAAACAAATTTTACTAACTTCCTATGAACTGAAAGCAAGCTGATGAGCTTTCATCAGTAAAGACAGGGATACACTGAATTAGAAAAGATGTGTACACAAAAAGTGCTTTTTTAGTCTTTTGAAAATGTGATCTAAAAAGAACAGCACATATATGAAATTATCAAATAATAGAAAGTAATGTGCAGAAGCACAGAAGAAGAATCGCAACCTTCCTAGAAAATATTTTTTTTTAAATGAGAGCTTGTCTAAATGCAAGTCCTATTGCCCGCAGTTTTAGAACAGTGCTGACATCTGTTGGGGAATAAGGAGCAGAGCAGCTCAGAAATCTCCGGAAATTGCAGGTACAGCGCCCTTTCCCAATCCTGTGCTGGCGAGGTCCGGTCTTATTTGCATGCCTGCTATGTAACAGCTCAGACAATTTCCCTTCAAATGTTGCTAGGTTTTAAAGAAGTGGATGAGTGTAACACCACTGTTTTCATTTGAAAAGGAACCAAAGAGTTCTAATGCTCTTTGCATGTGGACCATACCAATCTACTATAGTCTGCAGTGATGTGGTAAAGGATAAGGAAAACCAACAACTTTATCCCTTCTAAACTAAAAAGGCAGCACAGGACTTGTTTCGCTACATACTGCTGGGGAGCAAGGGAAAGCAGGGATACTGGGACAGCTCACTGAAGCTGAGAATGAAGAACAGCCAGGGTGTAACTCAAGTGGTGGGCAGCAGCTGACATCCTTAACGGCCTATCACACGTCACACAAACTAACATCACAGGGTGATGAAGGTTTGTGCCCTCCTGTGGACTTCAGGGCTTATTGCAACAAAAAAAATGTGCAATTCACATAAACTGAATATTGCTTCCTCCTTATCATGTATGATTATATTTTATAATACAACAAGCAGAATTACTACAAGCTATCCCTGATCTCTTAAATTCCTTTCCAACTCAGTATAAGTGTGACAAACCAACAGAGGAGAACCCAGGGTTTCTTTTGCATTCTGAGACCAACCAAGCAATTATTCAGAAGGAATGTATGCCAAATAAAAAAGTAACAAGTTTACTTAGCTCTTCACTACTGCAGCTACACAGATATTTACAATCAATCAGTGTTTTAAGGTCTTATTTCAAATAGCATGGTTGCACAACTTATTTCTCTGACCCATGTCCTATGAGCTATCCCTCTGGTATTGGTTTCCCCAGGAATGTCCTCACTACACAGGAGCCACACTAGATTGAATCGCATCTTCCCTGGCAGTCGGCATCAGGTGCATCCCTGCTCATGGCTCGGCTGCCTGCCAACTGTATAGCTTCTGTCTTCATTCCTTTCTTAGGCCCCATGCTTGGCCCTTTCAAGCCAATCAAGCATGCACCCAGTGCATGTAATGAGCTTGGGCTCTGGTCTTGTTCCAATCACAAATGAATACTCAGGAGAGTTCCCTTTCTGGTTATTCTGTTTGCTGTTATCACTTATTGTCATCTTTGAGCTTGCACAGACTGGCATTCCTTCCTTCTTCTTATCCCCATTCATTGTGAGTCTGCAGTGTCAGGTTGATCCACACAACTGGGGAAGTCATGGCAGGGCTTTGGTCAACCTACACAGTGCAGTGACATGAGCCGTGACATACTGGGAAGTCAAACCTTTGACAGCACCCCAAAGGTCCTTCCTTCTTGATGGGTTAGGCCACTCCAAGTCCTGCCCTTGCCTGTGCAGCACCTGTTAATATAAAATACAGCTGAGCTGTGTTGCCCTACACCATCTTTTGTATGTACAAACCCTGTTATCTCAAGCAAGTCTTTATATAAACCTATTCACAAATCTAGCATGTTGCAGACCAACTTTAGATAGACTGCATGTCATGGGAGGCTTCTCCAGGATCTTGCTGCAATTAGTTGTTTTTCAGGACATTTTACTGCCCAGGCTATTTCCTGCTATGTTAGACAAACATCTCATTTGTCTTTCACTCTGCCTGAAAGCTATTGCCAAAATTTTAATTTTCACCTCTCCTAAGTGTACCCACCAAGATATTTGTATTCTCCCTACCTTGCTTAGTTACTGTCTTTAGTTTCAAAATGGACTCTATTGTACACTTTCTGAAAACACGCTTGACATGACAATAAGGCTCCTTTCCATTGCTGTGGTACTATAAAAATGCCTTGAAAGAGGCTTAAAAGACAGGAGAGACTTCTGACCTGCCTTCCACCCACGGATACCCTAGCAAAAGCATTATGGCATTAAGATCACCTAAAACACTCACTGCCTTTTTTTCTATCTCTGCCCCTTTTTCCATAAAGCCCTCCACATACAGCCCACTTTCAACTGTCTGTTGCACCCTAAGGGAGGCCCTTAAACAACATCTAAGCAGTCTTTGAAAAGTTGCTAATGTTTAGTAATACTAAACCCAGTATTGGGTTTAATTTACTTATGTAAGATTTTGCAGTGCTATGGTGAAAATGGGAATGGCTGAAAACATAGGAGAAGAGTCTCCACTAAAAGATCTCCTTTCCTTTATGCTATTTATCACTTTCCTAAACTTGGTTCTAGCGTGTTGGGTAGTTGTAGCTAATTTGGCACCATTTCTACATATCACAATTTTTAAATGCTGGATTATGAAGTATACAGCATACAGCTGAAAAAGTACTAGTCCCAAACAGAAACTTCATTGCCAAACAAGGCAGATGACCAGCAAAAACTTATTTTATTATTTGAAAATCTAAGTGAAAAGAGGTCAGACCAGATGAATTGGGAGTGCAGAGAACTTGTGTGTTAATGCTGACTACAGGATGTAAATTCAGTACCATACAGGCTCATTAGTCAGGGGATAGATGAGGAAGGATCTCCCATGTTTTTGGTGTACCTCCTCTAACAAGACCTGTTAGACCTGCTGGACCAGAACCAGCTTAGATGCTTCTGTGTTCCTCAGGGTATCAGGGTCTAGGGTCTACGCACAGAACCAGCTTCGTACCTCCTTCAGATTTAATCTGCAGCCAAATAATTAATCCATATTAAACTGCAAACTGATAGCAGCAAGAAGCTACTAGACCAAATGCACCCAGAAACCATGTTTTTTTCTGTCCCTCCCTTTCCTGTACTTACTCAGTTTGGAAGGGCACTAAAGTGTACGTTTGCTTGGGGTTGAAACGTATGCTCTTTTTCAGAGGAAACCTGTAGATTTTGCAGTTTACACCCAACTGCTGAAGTAACTACAGGTTCTTTATTTAGGCTTTTTTGCTATTACTCTCCGTTGCCATTGGCAGAGCCAACCTAAGGCTGCTGGAAGCACTGCGCACAGATGCAGCTTTATACTGACACAGAACTCCAGACTGCACGCAAAGCCAGGACAGATGCAACATGCACACTCACAGAACAACCTCACACGCTACTGTCAAATCTTCTGCAGCCTTTCCAGTGATACCTTCTGAACTTAGAAGTCTGCCTTGCACAGACCCATGCCCTGAGATGGTAACACTGTCTGGAAAAGCAGCTCTGGAACACAGCACCAGCCTGTAAGCCTCTTCCTTTTTACCTCTAGTGACCAGTTTTGCTACCGACGGATCAAACATCATGCTGAAGGTGCGAAAGCAGAAGGCACAACAAGCAGGTGTCTGTCTTTCCCTCAGCTGCTCAGGGGATGTGCTCTAGCCCCGGTTGCTCAACCCCAGTTTCTTTTTGGAGCTGAGGGATAGAGAAGCAACTGCACCAAAGAGCCATGCAGGCAGGCGGGGCCACTGTGCTGCAGGCCACCGCCCAGCACCCAGGGCCAGTCGGGAAAGCAGGAGGAGAAAAGGGAAAGGAAATTTCAAGAAGGGCCGGGAAGAGGCCACCTGAGGTAGGGGGAAGCTGGTATTAATGGTTTGCAGTGGAAAGTTCAATGCGTTTAATACTTTTGCTTTAGTTATTTATGCCTGAAATGATGGACAAGGCCCTGGTCTGATTTTACATCATTGGAAGTTGCATATGATTTGGCTAAAAGTAGCAAACAGCTTCAGGTTTGTACAGATGCTAAGCCCAGAACCTGGTCTGCTAACTCCTCTATGTTCACACCAATGCTCTTCGTATTCAGAGGGGGCATCTCTTTTTATTGATGCAACCCCAAACATTTCAGCAGCAGATCAGGGCACAAAATGGTGCTATTTACCCCAATGGATATGGATGTGCAAGCCACAGAGCTTACACTTTGTGCCCTAAGTCTTTCACCTTTCCTAGTCCCGGGCAACAAACCATTTTCAAGCACATGGTTTCTAATGGCACCCCCAGCCCAGCAAGCCCATGGCTGCCCAAGCTCCACAGGTTGCACGCTTGCTGCTGGCATGCTGCTTCAGTGCTTGTTTCTACAACCTTTCATGCAATCGTCCACAAGCACCTGGTGGGTGAAAAGAAAGCAAGCCCACACATCTATAAAGAACTGCTAATGCTCAGGTGGCAGTTGACCTCTAAGTGCAGCTCAGAGTAAAACCTAGCCTGGGCGGGGCACGGCAGCTCCTTGCTATCGGGCCAGGCCCCCCTGCACCACTTGTAAAAGATCTCCTCTCGTGAATGAACTATTTTTCCTCCTCCTTCATCCTCTCCCCCGGCCACGTAACTCCGCCAGGCGGCTGCCTCCCCCCAGCGATGGCCTCTCCGCCCCAAGCGGTTCTGCGTACTTTCACCCCGGTCCCTGGCGCAGCCACCCGCTTTGCAGCAGCTCGCCTGCCTCTCTAGAAACTTCTCGGTTCCTCTCTCTCCCCTCCCCTTCCTCCTCCCCGCCGACCGGGGGGCGGTGCTGCGGCGAAGGCAGGAGGGAAGGAGGAGCGCGGTGCCAGTCCCCGCCTGCACCACTCGGAGCCAGAGGCGCAGCGAGGCGTTGGTGCCAGACCAGCGGGAGGCTGGTGCTGACCCCACGAGGTGGCCCTTCCCTGCGCAGCGGTGGCAGCGGCAGGCGGGATGACGGCGGAGGAGATGAAAGCGGACGGGGCTCCGTTGGAGGGGACGGACATCACCCCCAAGCAGGATGAGGGTGTTCTCAAGGTACCCGCGGCTGCGGGCGGCCCCTCCCCGTCCCCATCCACCCGCACTTGATTCGGAGTCTGGCGGAGAGGGGTCCGCGCGCTAACGGGGGGGCGGGAGGGAGGAAAGGGGGCGGTCGGACTCTCCTCGCCTGCGACCGGGCGCTCCTCAGGCACCATGCCCCCCCGGGGCCCGTTTTTTCCCCTGAGGAGGAGGCGATAAGGCCGTTACCGGGCTGCCCGCCGCCTGGTAGGCTCGCAGGGCGATTACACATCGGTGGCGGCGCGCGGATTGGGGGGGGGGAGGCCGTCTCGGCCGCGCACGCGCTGACCGCTCGCGGGAGCTCCCGCGGGGCGGCCGGCGGCTCCCTACCCACGTCCTCCGGTCGGGAGGAGCTGGAGCCCGGGCCGCTCGCTAGGAAACCCCGGGGTTCCGTGGAAGGGGAGAGAAGCTTCTCACTGCGTTAAGGCTTTTCCCTGGGGCTGGGGTGGGCTCTCTGCCAGGCTCGCAGGGTGCGGCTCTGCCCGCATGGCTTGTTTGGGGGGGGGCGGGTCTGCCCCCTCCGCTCTTCCCCACCTCCACGTGTTCGGGGGCTGGGAGTTAAAGATGGTGTCTCGGCAGGGCACGTGCGTTGTGTCCACGTTCCTGGCTGGTGCGGAGCAGGGCTGCGCTGCCTACTTTTGTCTGTCTGTAAGACTCTGAAAGTGGGGTTCTCCATCTTGATACGAGCAGCCTCTGAGACCTGAGATGGTGCATTGTAAACGTGGGTCTGATAGAAATGCACACCGGCGGCAGGAACCGGAAAGGCTGCCCGTTGGTTCAGCTTCAGTGGGAAACTAGCTATTCACTAACTGCAGGGGAGGTGTTTGGTAGAGCTGGCAGCGGTCAGGGTTTGTGCCGCGTGTGGAGGGTGCCGGTAGCCTGGCTGCTTTCCTTTGTACTGGGAAGGCGGTTGATCAGGTTAGCAGAATTTATACCGTGAGGGGGAGTTGCACGAGCTTCCTCTGTCAGATACTTACTATTTCCATATCTCTAGAAACTTCTTTAGTCTCTCGAAAACTTCTAACAATCACTAGAAGCATTTTTTTAATCGCAGTGAAACTTCAGAGTTACGGTGTTCAAAGAAAAAAAGCAGCACCACAGAAAAGACAAAATTCTGGATTTAACCTTTAGAGCCTTCTGGCCTTAAATCTGGGGTTTGTCATAGAGGCCCTATTTCCAGTTAAGGAAGGGTTTGAGGGACCAGATTGATGGTTGGCTTTTAAATATGCTGCTTTCCTGTGTTTCCTGCTAACATGCTTTGGTGAGAGTTTGTGTTTTTTGCACAGTATCAGGTTAGAGTTCTGATTTGCATAGCTGCCGGGGAAGCTGCCTGCAGGTCTACTGCAGCTCTGATCCCTGAGCGTGGTAAAAGGCAGCGAGTGTCTGCCTGCTCCATACAGTACTCACATTTTGATGATGGAGAAGTAGCAGATTATTAAAAAACAAAACAAAACCAATTTAAAAGGAGGTGACGAGAGAATTGTTGTGAAAACTTCAAAAAAAAAAAGTGAGATTGTGGGTTGCTAAGGCAAATGACTGTAGAGGTAGTGAAGTCCAGCCTTCACGGATTTTATTTTTCTACTAATTGCCAGAGTGCATAATACACCAATTGAAATCAAGGGTCTAGCTCTGAACTACCCTACACCAATTTTGTACTAGTATCATTGCACTGATTCTGTGCGAGTTTGGTGGGGTTTTGTTGTTGTTTGTTTTTTTATTATTATTATTTGTTCATTAGCTTTGTATCAGAATAGTATCCAGAGGTCATATCTGGTATTGCTCAAAGTGCTTGTATTATTTCTAGCATAAGTATTTAAGTTTAGAAATGGAAATATTGGCAATCGCAATATGAACAGAAAAATCAGGTTTCCCAATCTGAAAGGGAAATGTAAACCTTATGGAAAACAGGGTTGCCATCTTGAGTATATTAAAAAAGTGAATCTTGAGTCTCTTGAAAAAGAAATAAATGCAAAAAAAAATTGTATAAATACTAAAAATGAGACATAAGTAGCTTTCATATTGGAAGACTTGGTGTGACACTACAGGAATATGGCATTTGGAAAAGCTTAATACATTTCCATTAAGTGCAGTTATTACTTTAAAGAACAGATTGGCTGCTTTTAAATTACTGTATAGATGCATATATATGATGTAGTTTAGGTTAGTTACCAGATTGAGGTTATTGTCATATGTCTCTGTGAGGGTGCATGGTGGTATGTTTTGTGTTTATACATATACACTTAGGATACCTTGTAATAAGATAGTGTAAATCTTGTAATTTTCAAATCTCTAGTTGCCATTTTAATAATTAAGTTGGTTAGTGATTAAGTGCTGCTAAAATTTAACCTTTGGTCTACCCCTCACCATTAATAAATTTTAGTTGCAGTTAAATCATAACTATGTAAAATATTTCATCCGTGGCAGAGTGGTCACTTGGATTTTTGCCTTCCTTGGGGGAGAAATCAATAGATTAGTTTTATAATGCTAATAACTGCTGTAGCACTGAGGTGGTGCAGGGTAAGAGGATGGTGTGCTGTGTGAAATTGGGCATCCCTTTTCACACTGAGCATACTCTATCTAGGAAACTGAGCAGGTAGTGTTTTTTCTGGGTTGTGGTGTTTGGGGTTTTTTTAACCTTTTATGCATCCATAGAGGTCCTTTTCAGCTTAAGAATTTGACAGAAGCTGTCCACATTGCCTTGGCTTTGGTTAGAGGGTGCTGGCATTTCAGTCCTGTAGTCAGTTGCAGGGGTGCTGAGAGGCAGAGTAGGAGGTTGACAGTGGTTGGTTGCAAGAAGTTGAGATTTGGAAAGCAGGCTCCCAAGGGTGTGGTTCCTTCAGTGAAAAACACAATTGGTATAGAAGCATTTTTTATATCTTTTCTTTAAAGGAGGCACACCAGTCCACACTACTGTATAGCTGCCCTTGAACAAATGTTCACCTTGTATGAACAGTATGTTTTCCAGGTCCTTCGGTTCCCTTTTGCCTAGCTAACGTAGTGCAGAGCTTTGACTCGGAGCTAGACAGTTTCAATTAGTATTGGAGAAAACTCAAATTTGAACTTCAAGAATCCTGCTATGGGCAAGGCTTCATATCCTTGCCCTGGGAGATCTGTCAATATTGTTCCCTATTTTTATATACATTTAAAATGAACACCAGAGAGATTGACTGGTCTTGCTTTTTGTATAGTGTAGATTTAGTTGATATTGGTCTTGCTAGCCAGACTGGGGAACCTCTTGAGAAGAAAATAAAATCCTTGCAAGTGCTTGTGAAATCAGAGTGCTGGCAATCAGTGTTACGCTTCTGGGGAGGCAAAATTAGTACAGTATAATAATTCCTAAGTGTTACTGTGTTGGCTGCTAGAGCTAGTCTTCATTGGGGTGAGATTCTGTTAACCTTTGTTAAAATGGTTTAACTAGAGTAATGTGAGATAACATGTTAGAATAGATTTTGCATGGAAGGAAACAGCTCATTTTTTTGTTTAAATCCTTTGTCTAGAACACTGAACTCAGGGGTAATGATAGAGTGGTGGTGAAGAAAGTACTTGAATAAAGAAAAAAAACCCTGCCTAATGCTTTACCTGATTAACTTTCAAGAACATTTAAATCTTGTTGAGGAAAGGTAGGTGACATTCCTAACTATAGATGCAGAGATCTGTAAACTGGTGCCAACCATTGCTGATTAAATTCTCGTATCACAGCAGAGCCATCTTGAGGTTCCTGCATTGGCAACACTGCTAATCTCTAGACAGAATAGTCAATCCACTGCCAGATTACCTGAAGTAAACCTGCAAATCCTTTGTCTATTGAAGATGATAACGCATACATCTGAGTAAATGGAGTTAATGTCCAATAGGCAGACTTAGTTTTCGTCATCTTAATGTTGCTTACTGTTTTTCTCAGGTTGTGAAGAGAGAAGGCAGTGGGACAGAGACTCCAATGATAGGTGATAAAGTGACTGTCCATTACACAGGATGGCTTCTTGACGGTACAAAATTTGACTCCAGTCTGGACAGGAGAGACAAGTTTTCATTTGACTTGGGGAAAGGTAGTATCTCATCTTTGGTATTCATCACTTTTAGTAATAATTGAGATGGGATTTCCTTGCATGTGTAGCTCCATTACATATTAAAGTTGCTATTTAAACTTGCTTTCAGAGATTAAGGTTTATTGTCCTAGAATGGCCCAATCTTTGAGATTTTTGTGAATGAGAAAACTTTGAGGCCTGCTGAAGAATTCAGGGGCCTGAGACAAAGCACTCCAGGCAAGCAAATTTGCCCTAAAGTGTAGTGATAAAGGGTAGTTAAATAACCCAAAACACACATTCTGGCTTTTTTTTGGCAAAAGACTCAAATTCAGGACTACTTGATTGCGACCAGGGACTGGGACAAGTGTGCACAGGGGCAGCTGTCATGCAGTGTGATGAAACATAACGTCCTTTTTCCCCAAGTTCTGGAATTAACCCAAATAAAATCTTGAAGCAGTGCATCTCTTCATTATCGAAAGCCTTCATTTTCTGAATGGAAAAATCCAGATATCCTTGTTCGAGTAAATCTTACTACTCAGTCTGAGGTTTTTCCCTGGCAGTTCCATATCTGCTACTTTTTTATTGGGGATGTAAATTCTGCAGTGTACTGAAATTTGAGATTATGAGAAGTGTACCTATTAATACAAGACTAATAGAAAGGCTGCTTGATTGAGTTGAAGGGAGCAGCAAGTAGGAGAGCTTGAGTAAGAGACAGGATTTTGTTACTTGAGTTTCCAGCTTCTGTTCACTTTTGGCTTTAGAAGGAACACTACTTTGCCTACTTTCCTCCCCCTTTCTGTTACAAGTGCATGTAACTTTTAGTTGCCACTCACACTCCTCTTTGCCAACTGATAAAGTACTGAGAGAAAAGGCTGTTGTTTTGGATTGTTTTCAAAATATGAGCAGGCAATCTCTCACCCTAAGACCTTCCTCTTCAAAGAGTTTATTGTTATTTCCTCACACTTGAGATTGTGCCAAGTGCTTCAGCTAGTGTCTGTATTCAGATGACTTGTATCCTCTATAGGCAAGGAAGTAAGATGAGGAAAAGAATCACTACACCTAGAATGAAGAAATTTAACCAAATTTGGGTCCCCAGGTAACTTTATAATTTGTTTAGGGTTAAAGCTGTTGTGCGTAAATCAGAGTGAGCTCAAGTCTTTCAGCATTTCCTCTCTTGTGTACTAAAAGTGATGATGCTCAGTTTCACAGCTGATCATGTCTTTTACGTATGCCTAGCAATTGTGTTTTAAATTTGACTTACATAGGTGAGGTGATCAAAGCATGGGACATTGCTGTGGCGACTATGAAGGTTGGTGAAATCTGTCGGGTTACATGTAAGCCAGAATACGCTTATGGCTCAGCTGGGAGCCCGCCAAAGATACCTCCTAATGCTACACTGATTTTTGAGGTAAGTGGGAACTGGTCACTGAAATGGTATGCTTTAAAATAAAGCAAAAATCATATTTCACTGTAGAAAATGTGTGATGTAATATCCTTTCAAGACAGGATTGTTAGGTTTTCTAAAGATAAAAATATGGTATAGGCAAAGCATAGAGTTGTACTCTGGCTGCTGCTAATCTGCAGTGGCTCAGTTTCCCTTATTTTGGAGTTTTAAAAATATCTGAAAGTTTCCCAGTGTTCATAGTTTTAATTTTACAGTTATGGAATGATTCACTGTAGGAGAGTGCAGGTTTGGGGGTGTGGGGGAGGGGAGGGAGGAATGTCTCGGTGACAGACTCTGAAGTAGTTGAAGAAATTAAGTCTTTAATCCTCTTTCCACTTTGTAAGACTCAAAGTAATAATACTTATGTTAAACATTATAAAGTTTTCAACAACAGAAAGAGCAATTAATGTCCTCAGTAATATATCTTTAATTCTTTTTTATGTTTTCTTTGCAACATTAACACAATGTTTTATGAGCTATTTGGGGGAGAAAAGAGATAATTACCCCATATAACCTACTAGAATACAAACTATTTGAACAGCCCTGCAATGATGAACTCTGTTTTCTGCAGAGCTGAGCATTTTAATAAGCACATTAAAGCACCACAAGAACAGTTTGGACTTGGGTCGCTTGTTGTTTACCAAAGTTTGTATGTGGATCTAGCCTACATTGGTCAATGTTACCATCGTAGGAAGTCCTTTGTACACACTTGGTCCCTGTGACAGATTCAGCAGTCTTGACTTTTGGTGTCTGGGTAATGCTAGTTTTACAATGTACGTGGACAGTTGGTTTGCTTAGAGGTGAACTGCATGTCTTGGTGAGCATGGAGCCAATCAGCATGGGTATTTCTTAACTTCACCAGCAGAGGAGAGAGCTAGTTTCCTAGTGATCTTCTAGGCATCTTCCCCTTTCCCCACCCCCTACCCCTTCCCAAAAGGGGGTGGAAATAGCAGCTGTCTCCTGTGTATTATTTCAGTAGTGAGAGTGGTGGCTCTGAACGCTGGAACTCGTGTTTGATTTGATCATCCATAGAGGATGATATTAAAGCTGTTTCTGGAGCATGCTCTGACAAACAGCATAAACACTGTTTTGGGAGGGTATATTTTTTCTTATTGTCAAAACAGTTAAATTTTCCAATAAATTAATTGCACCTGAGACAAAGCAGATGGACTCTTTTAAAAGTGTGATTTTAAAAATTACTTTGTTCTAAAATACTTAATGGAATGGACTCCAACTTTGGGGCATAAGGAAGGCTTTTAAACTGATGATTGCTCTCAGATTAAATGTTTTGTCTGATATCTTGAGAAAGGTAGAAACAGCTCATGGAGCAGAGACTGAAAGCCTATTTAGGTTTTAATGGAAACAATGAGTATCTGTTAAGAAGGGTAAATTAAATGTAGTTGGATATTGTATTTGTATTAAATTTGGATAGTGTATTTGCATTTCTTTTTTCCATGAACCTGTGAGTAACAGCATTGAAGATGTATATTATCATAGAATCATAGAATGGTTTGGGTTGGAAGGGACCTTAAAGATCGAGTTCCAACCCCCCTTCCATGGCAGGGACACCCTCCACTAGACCAGGTTGCTCAAAGCCTCATCCAGCCTGGCCTTGAACACCTCCAGGGATGGGGCATCCACAGCTTCCCTGGGCAACCTGGGCCACTGCCTCACCACCCTCATAGTGAAAAATTTCTTCCTAATGTCTAAATTTACCCTCTTTTAGCTTATACCCGTTACCC
>VZTO01014408.1:26585-84003 GCA_013400615.1 Syrrhaptes paradoxus
CAGCTTGGTGTCATCAGCAAACTTGCTGAGGGTGCACTCCATCCCACTGTCCATGTCTCCAACAAAGATGTTAAACAACACTGGTCCCAGTACTGACCCCTGTGGAACACCACTTGTCACTGGTCTCCACTTGGACATTGAGCCATTGACCACCACTCTTTGAGTGTGGCTGTCCAGCCAATTCCTTATCCAGCGAGTGGTCCTTCTGTCAAATCCGTGTCCCTCCAACTTAGAGACAAGGATGTCATGTGGGACATCCTTCCATATATTGTGTGTAAGGATTCAAAAAATGACTGCCAGGAGGTACTATCCCAGGCTACTAAGGGATGAGAACTTAACTCACTTCAAGTACTTCAAAATCAATGCCATTATTTCTGCAGTTGACTGTTGAAAAATAGTTATCTTACAAAGCTGTTCCTAAACAGCATTTTTTAATCTATAAATGTGGAGATACTCATGGCTTATCTATATTGGATCAGACTATACTGCAAGATGGGATTTGTTTCATCAGTACTACTGAGTCTATCTGATACAGTCATGCAGATGCTTCACTTCCCACTAGGTTTTTCTTAATGATGCCGGTCTGACCTCTCCATCTTCTAGGTCCTGTTTCATTCATGACCCTTTATATCCCATAATGCCTGCCTGAGGAGAAAAGGGAGAAAGAAAGAAAACAACTGAAGCTGCCTGTGATGGTTTTGTGCTTTCCTAACAAAATGGCCTGCAGATGACTGGCTACAACAAACAAGGAGTGCTTGGTGTCTCCTGAATTGGGGGGTGGGGTGGAATTTAGATACAGAAAGTTTTCCTTGGTTTTATTAGGTAGGAGTGATTTCTGACTAGTATGACTCTTGGGCACTTAAAATCTCTGAAGTTTCCACTTTCTTTAGTCTTGCTCCTACGTTTCTTTTTTATTATTTAAAGCAAAAGGAACCAGGATGTTATTGTAAGTGCCATCACCATACCAAAATTTTGTATGAGTTGCCTTAAAAAGGACCCTTTAAGATATACATGAAAAGACTTTGTAGCTGTATTATCACCACATCAGCATTTGGTTATGACCTGAAATAATGGATGTCTTATTGTTTGTTTTTTCTTTTGTTTTTTCTTCATCGTAGTTGTTTTGCAGAGCAATATAAATAGATTCTTCCATAGAATACTGTTGTTCCAGTACAAAAATAAATAAATGGGGAAACCCTTATGGTAATCAGTGGAATGTTCTGGAATGACTTGGCTTGTTTGAGACAGACTGAAGAGAAGGACCAGAATATCATTTGGTATTAGGTATCCATCAACATACAAAGTGAAAGTACTGTTTGTGCTGGTGAATATTCCTTTTGTGTTCCGGGTGTCTTAAATCCAGTACCATGAACTATTTTTTTAAATGAGGTACTTATTCTAAACAATGCTGGTTATAATGGTTTGTTCTTTTGTGCTGTTTTTACTATTGTTTTTAATCAAACATAGGATAACAAGATTTTTTTTCTTAATTTCATAGCAGCAACAACAAATTTCTTTTGTGCTTATTTTTCCATCTTTTCATGGTACTGCCACTTCAGACTATGATTTGCATTAGAGACTTGGGAGGGGCATGTGAAGAATCAGGCTGGATAGTTATCTCTTACATTAACACTAGCTCTTAAAAATTCTAAACAATTTGTTGCAGCAATAAATTTAAATGAAAGGTGGGCCAGATCGTGGTTTTGTTGCTTTGTCATTCCTCCAGAAATTTATTTTTTTTTTCTGAAATGGTCCCACAATACACTATGATAGACTAGAGGGGGAAAATGTAACAACAGTAAAATAAGAACACTAATTGTTCAAATGTGCAAGGGAGAATGATACAGAAGATTTGAAACTGTTGTCCTGTGGTACAGGGGTAAGAAGATGAAGAAACAGATGGGGAATAGCTGAAGTCTGAAAAAATATTCTGGAATTTGTTTTAATATTGCAAGGCAAGCATTTGGAATCAGTTTGGCCTCTATTCTAAGCACTTTAAAGTTGATCTGAATTTGACCATAGATGGAATTAAGGGCTTAATCAGGACTTAAGGATAATGATTGCATCTCTATATTTACTTTTCCTGCTCCTTTTGTCCTTGCATTACCTAAGCTTCCCTGGCCCTTGGATGCAGTGACACTACTGGTGATTCTACTTGACTGTAGAGTAAAAGGGTATGACAGCTGCTGCTCAGTGTGGTAACGCTGCTCAGTGGCAGCTGAGAGCAAATTCTTCCTGGCTTAATGTGTGTATTTTCCCTCATATTACAAAAAACAAACAAACAAGAACCCCAAAAAAACTGCAACAAATGAACCAACCAAAACAAAACCAAAAAAACCAACAAAACCTCAAGCCCTAAAACCACTATACATATTTCTGCCTGCAGACATTATCAAAAATGATATTGAAGAAGCAACAGAATCTCTTTTTGCAGTAGTCCCTAAGCATTGTGGCTCATGTAAGCTTATAGTCAGAAGGCAGGTTCACAGTCCTTTCAGTTAAAGGATTTAATTTTTAGTATTGGGAGACCAAGATTGTTGGAGAAAAAAAGCCATAAAGGCTTGAGCGTAATCTGAAACTCTTCAGTAGGTTTCCATCCAGTATCAACTGAATACAGCATCTTCTTAGCCTTGGCTATCTAATATCTGACAGGACAATAACTAAAATAGTGTCTTCCTGAACAGCTATAGTTTCAAAGACATCTGGAGAACAAATTCTAAGTTACTGGACTGATATAATGAGAATAAACGCAAGGCTTGTCTTCCCTCTACAGATAGAGCTTTTTGAGTTCAAGGGGGAGGACCTCACTGATGATGAAGATGGTGGCATCATCCGAAGAATCCGTAAAAAGGGGGAAGGTTACTCCAAGCCCAATGAGGGTGCTCTTGTAGAGAGTGAGTATGTTACACAAATAGTACATGGGTTTATCATGTGGGAGGGCAGAACCTTTTTCCCAGTCTACAACTCCTTGCTTTGAGAGGGGAATAGTGGCTTTTCTTTCCTTTACCAAGTAACTTAACAACCTAGAGTAAGTTTTCATTGTCATTTAAATTTTCCAGCAGCAACAAGATTTATTGAGTTTAGCAGAGGAAGTTCTATTTGCTGCCAGTAGCTGCCGTGCATGGGTACCTGTTGAAAGAGAAGAGAAGGCTTTGGTACTGCCTCTGTTGGCTGTGCTTCCTGCCCCTTACCATACACAGATGTGTTCTGACTTTCTCTGGGTTGTTCTGTTTTTTGTTACCAGTCCAGTTTGAAGGCCGATACGGAGATCGTGTTTTTGATAAGAGGGAATTGTGTTTTGAGATTGGAGAAGGTGACAACTATGATCTTCCTCATGGTCTGGAGAAAGCAATACAAAAAATGGAGAAATCGGAGGAATCCATATTCTATCTTAAACCCAAGTATGCCGTTTCTGATCTTTTGATACATGAAGGGCTTATACCAAGCATCTGGCAAGAATGAAGTGTTTTGTTATAATGCCTTTCAGTTTTTTTAAGTGCTGTAGTAAAAACTTGATTAGCCCCAAAAGTTCAATATATGAAAAGTATAAAGCTAAGATCACTTCACCACTAGGTTGTGAGGTAGTAGCACTTCAAAACGAATTTACTTAAGTCTCTATAGTGTTGATCTCAGTGAATATTACAAAAATATTGTTACTGTCTTGAATTTAAATTTTGGTGGTCCTTCTTAATTAACTAAATGGTACTTACTCTACAGCCATGCATATATATAAAGGTATGTAAAAAACAGCTTCAGAATAGGAAAAAAGCTGATGAGCTTTCTGAGCAGCCTGATGTGACCAGATAGATAGTCCTTAGGTGATGTGGTTAGTAAAGAGTATCAGAAATAGTTTCTCGGTAGAAAGCATTCACTGATGTTCTGAAAGCCTTTTGGAAAAAGACCTTCAAGAGTCCTGTGAGATACAAGGCAGAGTTATATCCAAACCTTGGACCATTATAAGAACTCTGGGACTAAGAACAGAGACATATGACTGCCCAACATTGCAAGCAGTCTTGGATGTAAGCAGAATTTCCTCTTTACAATGAGAACACATCTGAAACAAGTAGAGTTTGCACTGATTGTTTCCATCAAAACAATGGATTTCAGTTTTTAAGTTTTTTAAACTGGAACTGAACCTGATGGGAGAATAAAAGTGAAGCAATCTGATCTTGAGGGTTTTCCTGCTAATATGCAGCTGCTTACTGGAGATGCAGCACAGAACCTTTCTGTAAGCATTTACTGTTAATCAGCTGATTGGCAGTATGCTGAGTGTACAGCTGTTTGCTTAATCTGTGTATTTATTGCTGTCTTTGCTTTTCTGAGAATAGTACTACAGTAGAGGTGCTCTGAAGGAAACATCTATTCTCAGGCCATGAATATAAGGGAGATGTGTATAGCTTGAAAGTTGTTTTTTTTTCCTTGGATGATGCTTTTTCTTCACATAAGCTAAAAGAATAGGAACTGGTAATCTAGAGATTAACAAAATTAACACCAGGTTTCCCCATCTTTCTTCTACATTGTGCTTGCTAATTTTAGAATCGTACCCAGAATTCTTCAAGCCTTTATGTCTTGTAATAATGCTGTATAGGAATCTCAGGTTTGCATGGGGTTTTTGGCTCCAGCTTCACATGGAGCGAATATGGCTGGCTGTGTAGTTTTGGAACTTGGTTGTTTGTTTGTTTTCTTCCTCCCCCTGTTCCCCCAATCTTACAGCTATGGTTTTGGAAGTGCTGGGAAGGAGAAATTTCAGATCCCTCCAGATGCACAGCTACAGTATGAAGTGAAACTCAAAAGCTTTGAAAAGGTAGGGACAAGAGATGAAGTCCTGAAGAGACTGGGAGGTGGGGGAAGAAGTGTGAGTGCAGTTTAAACAAGGATGATGGAATCCTTGAATGTTGATCTGAAATAGGGAAGCCACTGTTGTCAGAGATGACGACACACTGGGAACTCTCGGCTGAAATTGCCATTGTTCTTGCTGTATTCCCCTCTGTTGCCATTAGTATCTCTTGTGCTCTAGCCCCGTTTCCAGTAGCATGCAAAACTCTGCTTTGCCAAGCCTATCTCTACCATACTGTTACAGGAAGCAGCATAGCCACTTGGTTTCCCCAGAAGTTGTATTACTGATTTGAACTGTTCCTGTTTGGATAGGCTAAGGAGTCTTGGGAAATGAACACAGATGAGAAGCTGGAACAAAGCTGCATTGTCAAGGAGAGAGGCACTCAGTACTTCAAGGTAAATTACAGTAATAATAGCATTTCTTAGTCCATGTCATGAGACGATAATGATGATTGCTTGATTGCTGCTTCTGTCATTTCAGAGTGGTGTTCATGGTATTCTCTGTGATGTCTTAACAAGGAGGGCTGGAGGGGAAGATGTCTTAAAAAAAAAAAAAAAAAGAGCAAGCCTCAGAGCTGGAATGTCCAAAGAACTAACTCCCTACAGAATTAGTTCTCTCTGTCAGAGCTGTTTGTTGTACCTACAAATAATTATGGGCTATACATTGAATAGTAGTGAGGTTAGAGTATTTAAGTTCCTCTTGTGGGATAGTGCTGTCAATGAACAACATTCATTTGGGCAGAGATGTGTGGAGAAGCTGTTTCAAATAATTTGACCAGCTAAAGGGAGACTTCCCCATTATCTTCATGACACAGCAATAATTGTGCTGCTTTAAAAATGCCCCATTTTCCTTGTTTTGTATCAAAACTTGAATATAAGGTGGGAGTTAAGAATGAAGTTTCAGCACTGGCCTATATCCCTAGCTCTAGTGGAGGAACCAGTAAGTATTCCTAAAGGTTTTCTGATCCTATGCAGGAATGGCTTTCAGAAGTAGTATATTTTTTATGATAGAGGTTATTTGCTGGTTACTGTGAGTTTTTTTTTTCAGATCTGTTGTTCAAGGTAAGCAGAAGGGGCAAAAGAGAGAGATAAAAGTTACTGTGATATGCCTGATAATTGAACTGCTTTGTTTACAGGAGGGGAAATACAAACGGGCGGCATTACAGTATAAGAAGATTGTGTCATGGCTGGAGCATGAATCAGGACTCTCCAATGAGGAGGATACGAAAGCCAAAAGCTTAAGGCTTGCTGCCCACCTTAATTTAGCTATGTGCCATCTGAAGCTGAAGGAATACTCCCAGGCTTTGGAGAACTGCAACAAGGTAGTAAGGGTTTATTTATTCTTAAGCTGCACAAGCAGTCTGACAGTTTATCTCTCCCTTTAACTGTTCGAGGGATACCAGGCCATGTGGTGCTTAGCCTTTCTTATCATCTGGCCGTTGGGAAGTACTGAATGCACAAATGTAAAAATATCCAACAGGTTATTTTCATAATTACTGTCCTTTGAATATCTTTTACTAACTTGCTACTACAGTGAGAATCTTCTCAGTGTTTTTGATTTCTAAATACTTGATGTGGTGAAGGTAGGCATGTTGACAAAGGTCCTTTAAAGAGCTGGAATAGAGCCAGAACAAAATCTTAGACTTCCTGGTGCTCTGTCAAATAGCCTACTATATTCAGTCCTTTTTGTACTTCTGCTATATTCAACTCACCTCGTTGGTAACCCCTGTCAAGACTCATAAATCTACATCAGAAGGTCCAGTTTCTAGCAATCTGGTGTTCTGACTGCATATTATTAAAAACATTAAGTAGTATTCTTGAATGTGGTGGTGGTTTGTTTTTTTAATACAGGCACTTGAATTGGATAGCAACAATGAAAAAGGCCTCTTCAGGCGTGGAGAAGCACATTTGGCTGTCAATGACTTTGAATTGGCCCGTGGAGATTTCCAGAAAGTGATACATTTTTATCCAAGTAACAAAGCTGCCAAAGTGCAACTGGTAACTTGTCAGCAAAAAATACGGGAGCAGCATGAGAAGGAGAAAAAGATGTATGCCAACATGTTCCAAAGGCTTGCAGACAAAGACTTAAAGGTAAGCAACTACACCACAAGACTATAAGAGGTGGTTTAATGTGTTAAGATGAGGAATAGTGTCTAGGTATTCAGCTTACTTCTTAGTACAGATAAATATAGTGGGAAAACACAGAGTAGCTTCCTCTGGGGAGAAAAAAAAACTGGAAATAGCCAACAGTCAAAATGATAAGGCCATCTTGTTTGAACACAACAACTAGCAGTACCAAGCATTGCACAGAATGCTTTACTTATTTCAACTGATTTTTGCAACAGAGATGAAGAGTTAATCAGAAAGCAATTGATGAGATGCAAACATAATGTTCAAGAATGAAAAAAGTGCCTATTCTCCCTGAACTGATCTTCTAAAGAACAGTCTATTCTGGTGCCTGTGACCCATCTACTGAGACCTTATGTCTGTCATGCAGATGGTACTGAGCACCATCTTGCCTCTCATGGAGACATTAAGATGTGGTTGATGCTATCCGTCTCAGATGTCACAGATGGATTATGAAGAGTCAGAATTCAGACTGTAAGAAGATGCAATATTCTACTGTATGGATGGGTTACCTACTAAGCTTTCACTGGAATTTTAGTAAATACTACTTCAGTTAACAATGGCAATATTTGAATACAGGTTATAACAAGGTTGTAGCAGCTAGCAAGAAACACTCAAAGTTACTCGTGAGAATCACGTATCCTAAGAAAATGTTCAAATTGTTTTCCTTAAATCTGATGGTCTAGAAGGACTAGGTAAACCTGTAATGTCAAAGACAAGTCTGGGATTTATATCAGGCTCGGTAACATTGGGGAGTGCAGGAGCTTGCATCTAGTGAGGTTATTTTCGCGGATCTTTGTGTCCACCTTCCTAGAATATGCAGGGAGAGAATTGTCAGATACTAGAAAATTGTCAGTTTGCTGTGGCTAACTGTGTTAGTGTCCAGGGGGTGTCCTCAAATGAATGTATCCTGACAATTCAGCCATCAGACTGTCAGCTGACAGTTTCCTACATGAAACACTTTACAAACCTCTCTCTTTCTCCCCCTCCCCCAATCTTTCAAAATTAGATATATCTGAAATCTGTTTATCTCTGAGAGACAATGGGAGATGTATTCCATTCTTCATCTCTTACTCTGGTAAAGTTGAACTATAGTAAGCGCAGGGTAATCATCCACAACTAGATGGTTCAGTGGGCAAGCTGTTCTGTTTGTGGCTCTTTTTTTGGGGTGTGGTTTTTTTTCTCTTCAAAGAGTAGCAGTAGATTTGTGGATTTTGTTCTGCTTCTCATGGAGGAGAAGCAGAATGGACACATAAATGCAGACATTCCCCACTGATTGTGCAAGGAAAGTGTAGTCGTCGGATGTAGTCATGCATCTGGCTAAAGCAGCCTGAGTCAACAGTCCTTGCTTATCGAAGTCTGGAAGAAAGTATTCTGTCCTTTTAGACACTGTTGCATTTAGCCAAGCAGTACTTTAGATTTTGGTAGGCTGTAATGAAAAATCTCAGCATGATAAAAGATACAGCAAATGAACTAGAATTATTTCACTGTTGGGCATCTTCACTTTTGAAATTGCAGGTTTTGATTGCCAGCTGGCAGGCTCTGCTGTGCAGGTTCTTTTTAGCTAGCACAGGTGCTTGGAATCTGGCTTCTTCTGCTAGGTGTGGGACACAGCAAGATCTGCTCTTCAGAGGGGAAGAGGGGATTGCTGAAACAAGCTGTACCCACTAAAAGTATGAAAGCTGCATGCTTTTCAAAGCCTTGGCCCCTAAGAAAGACCATGACCATTGGTAGAGTCATATTCTTAGCAAAAGACAAACTTGCAGTCTTTGCATTGCAGACTGTTTGGGATACTGCAAAGACATGGTACTTAGTTTCAGTTTTCCCATCTACTTCCAGATGGAATCGGCTTAGAGAGTAATAGAATTGCCTAGGTTGGAAAAGACCCTAAATCGTTACCTTTTAAGCTATCACTGCCGAGTCCACCACTAAACCATGTACCTAAGTACCATATCTTCCAAGTACTTCCAGGGATGGTTACTCAGTCGACTACCCTGAGCAGCCTGTTCCAATGCTTGACAAGCCTTTTGGTGAAGAAATTTTTCCTAATACCAAATCTAAACCTCCCCTGGTGCAGCTTGAGGCTTTTTCCTCTCATCTCATCACTTGCTACTTGGGAAGAGAGATTGACACCCACCTCACTACAACCTCCTGTCAGGTAGTTGTAGAGAGCAATGAGGTCTCCCCTCAGCCTCCTTTTCTCCAGACTAAACAACCCGAGTTCCCTCAGCTGCTCCTCATACGACTTGTTTTCTAGACCCTTCACCAGCTTCACCCTTCTTCAGATGTGCTCCAGCACCTTGATGTCTTTATTGTACTGAGGGCCCCAAAACCAAACACAGTATTTGAGATGTGGCCTCACCAGTGCTGAATACAAAGGGCCAATCACTTCCCTAGACCTGCTGGCCCCACTATTTCTGATGCAGGCCAGGATGCTATTGGCCTGGTTTGTTCTTCTCAATACTTAGATGATCTTGGGAATGTGCATGTGTGTGTGGTTTTTTTCTTGGAGCCATCTGACTTACTTCAAACTGATCTGGTTTTAGATTAAAAGGGATCAATGGAACATGGAACTGTAAACAAAGGATGCTTACTCCCCAGGTCAGTCTTGGGGACTTTTCTTGCAAGAAAACGTTTTCCTGTTAATTCATTTATCGTGTTGCCTTAGTCTGGCTCCAACAGTTTCTCTTAGTGGTAGGAGAAGTTCAAGAGTTCTGGAGGACAGGGTTTGTTTACCAAATGTCTTCTGATTGCTAAGAAAGCAGCTTGGACTATAGTACTGAAATTCCTGGTATCTGTGTATCTCATGGTCTGTTGAAGTTTGACAGACAACTCTTGCATCAGTAGTTCTTTTCATGAATTCAAATAGTTCATAATGTAAAGCGTGAGTTCTTAAAGGGCAGGGTGTTTATCACCTTAAGCCGAAGATTGCAAGCTAACAGATTTTCTGTGCCCGACTTTGCTCTCGTGTGCTTCCTGGGCTGCTTCTGAGGGTGAAAGGTTGACCACTGATGCCTGAATGTTCTTTGGCTGTGGTTTCTTGTAGCTAAGTTGATGTAATATTTTAGTTTAAGGATTCTGACTCTTTTCCCCTCTTATTCCCCTCCTTCCACAGTGCATGGTTATGTCTTTGCTTGTTCTTGTGCAGTTCTCATCTAACCTCATAATAAAACAGATGGTTCAGGGTGCTAGGCTGGCAGGTAGAATAGCAATTTAATTGCACTAGCTTTTGAGATAAGCCGGACAAGACATTTCTACCTCCCTTTACTGTGTTTGAAAATCATTGCAGGGTCAGGATGTGCTCGTTATGTCCTATTGTAAAAACTGACCTCAGACCCTTACTACATGGCTCTCTGCTTTCCATACCTTTTTATGTGGACTGGAAGGTACAGCAAGGAAGCAAGGAGAGGGCTTGGGACAGAGCCACTTCGTCAGATCAGATTTTCTTCCAACTGAGCTATTACGGAGGATGTCCAAGTGACTGTTGCCAAGTTGAAGTCACTCTTAATGAAACTAGTTGTCAAACAAAGATACTTCTTCCTATACCAAGTGCACCTCATACCCTGCTCCCGTCCCCCATTGTATGGGGATTCCTGAAGTTGAATCACATTGAAGTTGAATTGGGACGAAAGTGGAGAAGCTTCCTAAATTAATTTCAGTTTGTGGGAGAACATGTTATGTGGCAAGCATGGGCATGTGTGTTTTGAATCCAACCATCTTAATACCACTCAGCCTCCTCTAAACTGCTTCTGCTGTTCTAGATGCAGAAAAATGCAAAGAAATTATTGGTTTCTCTTGGCTGAAGAGAATATCTTAATTCAGTTTTGGAGGGAGACGAGGTATCCTAGTGATAAGAATCAAGTAATGTTTGTGGTATTGTTTGCAAATGCTAGCAATTCTGTATAACAAAATATTTTCTTTCTCTCTCTATTTAGTCAGAGTCTGCTACTCTTCAAAGCAGCCACACTGAAGATGCAGAAATGAAAGATGAACAGAATGGAGTTGAAGATAAATTGGAAGTTGACACAGAAGCATAAAACCAAACCCTATTCCATTAGTTTTGTAAATGAAAGAATTTCCAGTAAATTAGACCTTTATTTTTCTACCTGTTTGGACAGTGGCTTCAGGGGAGCAGAAGCTGAAGCCACCATGCCACAGTCAGTTACAGCTTTATATGTCTGTTGAAGAAGCTGATTGGCAGCATAAATCTGGTTTAATTTTAGGGACTTTATTTATTCATTCAGCCTCTCTGGGTTCTGTCTAGATTTACTCTGGTTGGTTTATTTGCATTTTGCCATTGGTGTTTGTCTCTTTCTGGTTCCAGTTCACTTTAATCACAGGTTCTGCTTCCTTGATTTCTTTCAAGTAATCAGCCTTTTCCAGGAGTCCTTACATGAGAGTTGAGAACAAATTGGCACTCCCAGTTCTTCTGCCTTAGAATTACCGCCCTGTTCAGTGGGGAGTCCCTTCCATTAAGTGTTACAACCTTCCTTGTATCCCTCCTCTCTGCAGCTTGCTGAAGGTGAAGACTGAAGTCACAGCTTAAGTAATAAAGCTCTGATTAAATTCAAGAAAACAGAACTTTTTGTGGGGTTTTTATTGGAATTTGCACAGAATTTAAGAGAATTTACTGTCACTGGTCATTTTCTCATCAACATGGTTGTACAGTAACCACAGTATCTGATTATTTTTCTGTTTATTCATTGCCATTGAAAATTCCCACAGTTGATGCAATATTTACCCATATATTTGCAAAAGGAAAAAATGTTGTTGAAAATTGTATAAAAAGGAAGTCTGTACCCTATGCCTAGAGCTTATTTTCTGTTCATATTGCTACCTTCCTCTTCACCCTCCACATAGTAAAACTGGACCAGAAAAAATCATTTATACCTGAAAGTGATGGCTTTGAAGAGAAAATAAGTGATAATAGTTTAACACATTACAAATACTTCTAATTCCTAATGAATTACGAATTTCTGAGTGATTCTAACATCTGTTTATCCTGATCTCACAAGAAAGTTATTACTTGATACTCTGCTTCTTTCTGCAGTATGTTGTGTGTCTTGTTTGGGGGCAGGTGTGCTTTTGGGTTTTGTGTGTACTTTTTGTTGGGGTGGATTTTTTGTTAGTCTGCAGGCATGGAACATAGTACTCCAACTGACCTTCTCTATTTATCCTGTTATGTAGTGTTAAACTCAGCATCTCCATTGTCCTGTTGAGATCTTCTAGCAGCAGGGACACTTTCTTGCCTGCTCTGCAGGAGGAAGGTAGATAATATGTTCCTTTCAGATACAAAAATGGACTTCCTGTGGTGAGAAAGATGTCTTGTCTTTCCATGGCATGGGAATTGTGTGTATATTATAGAGAGTATCCCTGTTTTAACATGAATGACATCTGAAGTCTTAGTTTGAATTCCTGGTCTCCTTTGTTGAGACAGAAGTACTGTATAAGCACTTACTCATGGGGTTCTTAACAGGCTGGGATGTTGCCAGCATCTGCCCCCACTGGAGTGCCAGCTTCTGCCTGGCAGCCTCTGTCACTGAAGTGTCACCAAAGTGGTATTGGCCTGCTTGACGTGCTGTCCTGCCCTCAGGCCCAAGACAAGAAGTTCACCACCTCTCCAGCTGGAGCTTAGCTGAGGGAGCTGTGAACTGTACTGCTCTCTGCATGGTGTAGCAATGCCCTCAGCTTCAGTGGGATGGGGGAAGGATAGAAGAGGCCGGATAAAATGCTTGGTAGGTCATCACATTTAAGGAAATGGTGATCTAGCAAAACCTTAAGAGTTGTCAGGTAGTGGAAGAGCTTTTTGAGTTCCAGCTGTCTCGGTAGTATCAGTCTTGTGTGTGAAAACTCTTTCCCGTTGTAAGAAAGCACGACTAGCTCTAAGAGGAACATTAGACACATTACAGCACTGGGTGAAGAATGTGGATTTCCAGAGGCAGAAGCACTGTAAGGGGAACAGGAACATCAAGCAAGAGTTTTTTTCTCCAGCAAGAAAATACCTTGATTTGTTGGGAATTATTAATGGAAATAGGGGCCCCTCTGGCTGAAACTGTTGTGGCTGTGAAAGTATGCATAGGGCCAAGTCCTAATGATAAATTTCTGATTGAAAAAGTTCAAAATTCTCCCTTAGGGCTGACTGTTCTTCAACATGTTTCTGAAAGCAAAAAGTAACACTTCTGTAGATCCTAGAGTCAGATATCCTAGTGGATATGTTAAGTGTGAGCAATCTTGAAAGTACCATTTTGCCCTCATTATTACTACATATCAAATTATGAAGTGTTTAAGAATGTAAATCTATTAAGGACACTAACCTTGCTGTATTCAGGCAGCTGTAATGAGATTCCATGCTGTGTTTAAAAATGGGTCTAGTTACCAGCAGAAGATGGCGTGCTAGTGTTTGTAAGTGAGGTCATGCATGTAAACTTCATTATGTCCTCATGGAAAAACGCTTACAATAAAATACTGACTTCATAAACCACACACATCTGTCTCCATGTATAATTCCATCATCCTGTGCTGTATTCTTGTAATAGTTGTGCAGGATCTTTGAAGCAACCGAAGTATCACTATCACCTCTGAAAGTGGCCCAACCCCCAACAGAAGCTCGAGGGAACTGCTCCCTGCTGACCATGCCCTCGGATGCGACTGGGAATTAAAACAGCTCGTTTGCAGAAGGCGGTAAGGAAGTAGTATGGCTGGTACACGAACTGGATCGTGTAAAACGGTAGCCAGGCTCCAGCCGTGGGCGCAGGGCTGCTGGGGAGCCTGCAGCCTAGCCGGCCGCCGCTTTGCCCGGTCGCTGTTGCCGCTGGGCTAGCCGGCAGAGCGGTGCCACCCGAGGCTGGGTAACGCGGACGGCGGTCGGGCGCTCGCTCTGCCGCAGGGACGCGCTGCATGCCGTGGCGGGCGGGCGGTACAACGGCCGCGGGCCCGACTGCTAGAGCGCAAAGGTAAAAGGCGCGTTCCCGAACCCGGAGTTTGAGGCTGGGCTGAGCTTTCCCCTCGCTCCGGCCTTCGCGGCTGCCTGAAGACTTCGCGGGGCCGGGCTCCGGGACGCTTCCGTGCTGAACGCCCGCGTCTGCCGCTGGAAACCAGGAGCGGTGCTCCCCGCGCCCGAGACACCATCACGCTGCCTCGGCTCGACCGCATTTCGCTGCCAGCAGCCAGGCCTGCCGGGAGCCCCGCCCCTAGGGCCGCCCCGCCGCTGCGGGAGCCTTCGGCCCCCCCCCCCCCCCCGCCTTTACGTGATCCTCTCCCGCTCCCTCCCTGTTGTGCGCGCGCTCTCTGCCTCCCCGCCCTGGCTGTATTTGTGCCTGGAGAGCCACCGTCGCCCCAGCCTGGCGGCCGGCGCGGTAGGCAGCGGCGGGAGCTCCTTTGCTGCGGGGGGTGTCGGCGGTATGCGGTCCGTCAGCTATGTGCAATGCGTGGCTCTCGACTTCGGAGGCAGCCTCTTCCCGCACGCCATCTGCCTGGGGGATGCCGATAACGACACGGTGCGGAGTGTGCTGCTGTGAGCCTGCGTGGACAGGCGGCGCGGGGCTAGAGAGGCGGTGGCCGGGCTGGCGGGGCCGTGGCGGCGGCGATCCCGGAACAGGCCCTGCCCCGCCGCAGGATTCGGGTGGGACCGTGGCAGCAGGCCGCGGGATGTGGCGCTTCCCCAGGCGGAGTACTGGGCCGGGTTTGGGTGGGGAGCTGGAGCGAACCCGAGCAGCCGGCCGCCGCGCTGCCTGGGAGCTGCCGCGCACGGCGCAGGCGGAGTGATGGAGCCGGGCTTCGGGAGCAGCCGGGGCGCCTCAGGGTTGCCTGCCGCCGCGGCCCGGCCGTTCTCAGAGGGGATTGTCGGCGGGGCAAGGGGCAGCAGTCGCAGGTTGTAGCGAAGGAAGGTAAAACGGGTTGGGGGAAGCAGTGGGAACATGGTGGAGTCTCCCAAGAGCAGAGTAGAGGGGGACAGTCATCTCGCTCAACCTGCTGGTCATGCTTCTGATGCAGCCCAGGATATGGTTGGCTTTCTGGGCTGCAAGTGCGCATTGCTGGCTCATGTTGTGCTTCTCATCAACTAACACCCTCAAGTCCTTCTCTTCACGGCTGCTTTCAACACGTTCTCTGCCCAGCTTGTATTTGTGCTTCTCCTCAACAGCCAAATGTTGTGGCAGTCCTGTTCTGCTATTCTGAAAAGTGTCATGACTAGCAATACAGTGGATGATGAAACAAACTTTCCCATAAGAAGTTGTGTTGTGTGGGGTAATGTGTGCAGGGAGTTACGAAATGCACACAGAGGCATGTTGCAGAAAATGGGATAGTAGGAGTAGGGTCGTCAGCTGGGGTGGTTGGTGAATTTCAGCAGTCTATTTTAAAGAAATAATTACCATTCTGAAAGACCTTTAGTCCTTCATCAGTGAGATTGAATATTAGTGTAAATCTATTGTAGGTGTTCCTGCAGCCTCTTTCTGGATTACTATATTTTCCTCATTGCCGTTCTCTTCCTCAGGTGGTTCAAGAAAGATCAAGTCAATCTAGACTGAATAATGGAAGGTGGAGTGATGAGGTGATGATGATGATTAGCAGGGCAGCATGTTAAAACAGAGACACAATTCTGAAACGATGGATAGAGAAGCAGTAGATAATGGAATGTTGCTCTAAGGAGCCACTCTCCAGCTCTTTATCTGCCAGAGTAGAATTAGGGCTTTTTTTTTTTTTCCAGACCTTCTCTATTGATTTGAGGCTGTCTCTTTAGCTCTCATTTTGCTTTGCTGCTTCTTCCCACAGAGTGATTTTTAGATATGAATTCTGTAATTCTTGCTGTGTGGGAATACTGTAATTGTGAATTTATTCTTACTAACCCAATTCTCTTGTGCAGCTGAATGAGCTAGTGGTGGGAGACACCAGCGGGAAACTCTATGTTTACAAGAATGATGACAGCAAACCCTGGACTGTGCGATCTTGCCAAGGAATGGTCAGTTCTTGACAAAATTTTTAAATGGTTGGGCCTTTTAGTGTATGTGCTTCCAGCTGCCTAGGAATATGTAGGCCAGAGGGGAATGGCAGCCAGGACTGGTTCTGATGCCTTTCATGTGTTTCTGCAAGACCCTGCTTTTGTCTATGACTAGCCTCTTGGGAGAGAAGTGATGAGCAGAGTACTGAACAAACACAGTAACTGGCTTTTTGTGCCGCCTTGACCCTGTACCTTTGTACTGTGGATTTTGCCCTAGGGCTCTGGGCAGTTGTGTTTCTGTCCCTGACTCTCTTCTCTTTATCCTTGGAAAAGCTGTTCAGAATTGAAGAGGTGGTTTATGAGAGTGGAGGGGCTGGGGCAGAGGCTTATCCCAAATTGCTGTTTCGGGTTGCCTTCTCTCATATGGACTTTTTTCTCTTGCAGCTCACATGTGTTGGCGTGGGAGATGTATGCAATAAAGGAAAGGTGAGAGCAGCCAAACTCTTCCCAGCCGTGTCTGTAGGGCATGTGGGAGGTGCTTAGGAGATTAGGTTCATGTCGTATCCTGAGTGTGAAGGAAGACAGGTTGCAGGTACTTTCTCCCCAGGATCTGCCCTTGCTCATAGAGCTTTAGCACTACTGTTTTAAAACTGTTCTTCTGTTTACATATAACCTGTATTTGTGAGCTATACACAGGTTTTAGTGAGTAAGGAATTCCATGCTATCTTCAAAAAGCACTACTGATTTGCATGTCCCCCTGTTTGAGTGCCACAAGGCTTTGGTGGTTTGAGGTGTGTTCCTTTTCCCCAGTGGCTTTTGCCTTGCTCTGTGCTGGTCCCTGCTGTGGGCCATGGCCCTTCTGCCACTTGGCTGTGTGCATCTAAGGTCATCTAAACACAGGATAGTCTAGACTCCCAAGCAAATTCTGCTGGGTCTAGTGTGACCTGTTTAGCTGGATTGCTGTTTCTGGGAGTTAAACCAGGACCACTGAATCCAAAAGTCCCAGTTTAGGCGTCCTGCCTAAAATACTGTAGCTATGTGTGCTCTAGTGAAGAGCAGAGCTGAAGGGAGCATTGAGAAAGCCACATGTTGTTTGGGGGTTGTATGGATACGTTGGCTTGATCTCCTAGTCTTGACAAGGATGAACAAGAAGTTTTGACCCTGCAGTACCCGAGTGGTTTGTATGCTGGCCAAAAACCTTCTCCTGTTCCCTCTGTAGCAGTCATCAATCTGGATGGAACTACCTTCATATCTTCCCTTACACTGCGGTGGGACAGCTTTTGCAGTTTCTAAAAGAGGAAAAATCAAAAGGTTTTTCTCTTCCCTCTTAGAATCTTGTGGTAGTGGTGAGTGCAGAAGGCTGGTTTCATCTTTTTGACCTGACTTCTCCAGCTTCAAAACACCCAGATGCTTCAGGCCATTATGAGTTGGCCCCAGCAGAAGAGCAGAAGCCAGTGTTCAAGCAGCACATTCCTGCCAACACCAAGGTCATGCTGATCAGTGACATTGGTGAGTGGGGAAGCTGGTGTGGGAGGGCAGGGTGAGGGAGTTTGTGGGTATGAGGTGGTGGGGGAGAGAAAGAGAAAGTGTATGGGACTTAGAAGGAAATTAGTCTTGCTGAAACGAGTGATCTAACAAACCACAGCCAAGTCATGGAGGAGAGAAGCAAGAGCTTCAGGAATTTGCCTGAAGTGCAAGTTCTCGTTACAGGATTGGGATCCTCAGGGTTGCTACCTGATGGAAACCGGCGTAGTGGTTTCTGAATGTTTGGGGTCTTTGGTCTATAAAGGCCTGAGAGATCCCATCTATCTCCTTGTATTCCTTGCAGATGGAGATGGGAAGTGTGAGTTGGTGGTGGGTTACACTGACAGGGTGGTACGTGCCTTCCGCTGGGAAGACTTGTCGGAGAATTCAGACCATGTCTCTGGGCAGCTGCTCCTGTTGAAGAAATGGCTGCTAGAGGGTCAGGTAAGGAAACAGGATGTTCAGAGCAGGACTTGTCATCCAGACTTCAAGAGGTGGCTCTTCCAAGGGAAGAAGCACAAAATCTCAGTCCTATGAACAAAGCAATTGTTGTGTTAATGGCTTGAAAGGAAATTTGCCCAGTGGTATACATGCGGAGCAGCTGGTGGGTTGCTCTTGCCCACCTAGAGAGCATTAGTGGAAAATACTAGTGTTGTTCTTAAGTGACTTTTTGTAGGGAAACATAGCCTTTTACTGTAACTTGAACATTTTGCTTCTAGCTGAATTTGTTCAGCTCCTGCTCAGCTCTGTAAGAAGATCTGCTGTATTCAAGTTTAGATACAGGGAGCACAGTGAACCCTTCTGAGGTGTTTGAAGTTCTTGGTTTGACTCTGAGTTTTTCCTCTGCCAGTATAGGTGGACAGCCTCTCTGTGAACCCTGGCCCTGATGGCTCACCAGAGATGATGGTGTCTCAGCCAGGCTGCGGTTATGCTATTCTGCTGTGCACCTGGGACTCTGAGCAGCAGGCCACGACAGAGGGAAGAGACCACTCTGCCCCAAGCAGGTGAAGAGCACTGCTGCATGGGGCATGTGAGGAGATTCCACTGTAGATGCCCATTACAAGGGGCACCACCACACCACCTTTCTGAGGTGGGGGGGAGGGTGGGGTGTGTGCTGTGGTTTGTCCTTGCTTCAGTGACCTGCTGTGCTGCTGGGAGTTCGTGACTTAAGCCTACCTGCACCCAAGCTTCCATGAACACTCTTCATGTCTCCATCACAAAGATGAATACAAGTGCTTTCCTAGTATCCCACTCTCTTCTCCTTTGGTTGGGTGAGGAGAGAGGCAAAACCAGCTCACTGAGGAGGACAGTACTGGGGGCTAAGGCAGGGAAATGAGTGACTTAGATCTCCAGAGAAAAAGTAGTAGGTGATCTGGTGACCTATCTAATGGTGGGAAGGGTAGCAACTGAAAGGCTGGCCCAAGCCAAGTTATTTTGAAGCCCAGGATGACAGTTTGGGTTCATTCACTCATTTGTACTCGGTGAGGTAATTGGAGGTTTTCCTAATGAGACCCCTGGCAGACAGTGCTGTAAATCACAACCAGAGCAGTCAGGATGAGCAGTGAAGTTATTGCCCTTGGTGCTGCAGTGACCCTTGTGGGGAATACAGGTGCTTCTGTGGTGTTCTGTGAGACTTTAAGGCAGACCCAGAAAACTGCAGCAGGAGAGGACCTAGGCAAGTCTTAGAGACCTTAGTGGAATGGTACCCTTCTAGCCAGAAGCCAGGCCTAGTCTCTGACTGACATGAGTGAAAAGCAACCAAGCTTATGTGACAGTAATGATAAAAATAGTCTTTTTTTCCTTGATCGGAATACATGTTTTAATGACTTTTTTTTTTTTTTTTTGAGGTCTTTCCAGTTTTCCGATGCATCAAATCATTCTGTTTTCATTTTTTAAACATCAGCAAGTTCCTTTCATACCTGGGGTGGCATGCATTCTTTTCCTTGGCCTTTACCATGAAAGGACTAACCTATGCACAAACTCTGTCAGTCTCTGGATTTGTAGAGCTTTGGAGTACACTGCTCTTTAGATTGCTCTGGTACAGTCCCAGGCATAGTTCCCTAACTTTCCCTGATGTCTTTCTCTTTTTTCCTTAGAGAGGCCCCTATTAGAGATGTTATTCTGCACCAAACATCTGGACGGATTCACAACAAGAATGTTTCCACTCATCTAATTGGTAGCATTAGCCGAGGTGAGAGATTATGAGCTTGGGGTCTCTAGCCCAACAGTTGCCCCTGATAGTTTTTCGATACATCAGTCTAGCATGAAATTGGATTTCCCATGGTTAAAAAATAACAGTGGGAGGCAGCTACAGTAACAGAGGAAACTTGGCTTCTGTTAGCCAGCTCCCAAAGAAAGACGGCTGGATATTTGCATTTGAGTTTTTTGTAGCCTTTGTTCTTCTGTAGGTAGCTCTTACTCTTCACCTAGCAGAATGTTTCTCTGCAGCCTCTACTGGGCTGCATTTAGTCATCCTGAATGGCTGCCATGACTTGCTTCTACAGATGTCCTTGATCTTTGCTTTTTCATGGCTGCAGTGTACATCCTCTTCTTGTTTCCTAGATGCATCTCTTCCTTTCCACAGCCTCATCTTGTGCTTTTCAGCATTTGTTTCCATATACCTTGCAGCTATATCCTGCTTTTCCTTCACCTATGCAGTCCCAACCCCTCCAGAGCTGCCTCCATATTTCACTTGCATCACTGTCCTCTCTTGCCTTCTAGTCTATTCTGTTCAGCTGTTGTATCTAAGCTCTCTGTGGCTGCTGGCTCCTCTCAGCCCTGACACACTGCTGTTCTGTCCAGACTCTTCTTACATACTGCTACTGCTTTCCTTGTGAAACTGCTTTTTTCTCTGACTTGTGCCTGGTACACCTGCTGAACCCTGTTTTGGTACCTATGGAGAATAAGCAGCTTTCACTCCTGCTTGAAGCATGTGGTCATAATATAAGGCAGCAAATTATGAATACAGATTGCTTTCTCATGTCTGCAGCTGGCTGGAATCCAGCTGCATTTGCTCTGTCCAAGTATTAACCACTGCACTGCTGTTTGAGAGTGATTTAGACTGTCCAATGTATAGAGCTGGGGGAGAAGAGCAAACCACTGAAACTCTTCCCCTTCCTCAGAGTACCCTTCCTCCCCAGTTCCAAAGCTTGTTATATTTTCAACATCTCAGATGCTGCTTGGAGCACCATGGTCAACAGAGCATGAGATCTGCTCTGTTGGAAACAAAGCTTTGCATCTAGTGAGAGATGTCATTGAAAAATGAAGGCACACAGAATACGGATGAAGAAGTTGTGAAAAGCTCACTGATGCTGGACAATCAGTCATGAAACAGCTGGAGAGTGCCATGCTGACCAGTTTGTTAAGGGGAACACAGTAGATCTTTTGGATCAGAGCCTTTCTGGATGAATGTCAGCTAGGGGCAATAGAGCGCTTAACCAATTAACTCTTTGCTTTAAGGTGTTCTGCAGAAATAGGGTAGTCTGTGTCCTGGGAGCGAGCAGGGTGTTGTAGCTTGGAGCTGTCTATGAGCATGGAGGTAAGCTTGCGGTATTATGTCATTGTGGGGTAACTGCCTGTTTGCTTTCAGCTCTGGTGACTTGTCCCTGACTGCCAGGTTTCTTGGCTTTCTGCAGACCTCAGGGAGCCAGTGTCTCTCCTACATTGTCGCTGAAAGGATTAAGTGCAGCTGTAGTTGAATACATTTCCAGTCCTCCCCTGCCAAGTGTGATATCCCTTTCAAAACCTGATCTTGCATGTCTTTTCTGACTGGTAGCTCGGTAGAGAGTGTGCTGAAGGGCTGAAGCTCAGTGGTTGGGGGAGTCTCCTCTTCAGATTTAACTAGTCACAGTTGTCAGTGCTGTCCTGCACACAGCTGTGATATACAGGCTTTGGAGAGGATACTGCTTACAGGAAGTTTGTGGCTGTATAAGCATAGCACAGGAAAGCCAGGGTTGAATATGTAGATGAGTATGAAGGCACGTGTCTAATCTGCTCATAAAGCAAGGGTTCTCTAGCATCTGACTAGTGTGTGTTGGGAGAGGATCACAGCTCCTGTGCAGTTTTGCTTTAGCAAAAACAATACAGTTGGTGGCATGATCTCCACAGACTCATTCAGGAGTTAGAGTGGAGGTGCTTTTGTGCAAATGTGACTGAGGATTAGTCCTTCTGGCAGGACCTGTCTTTTTTTAACCCTGCACCTTCCCAGAACAGTCAAAGGCCGTATTCCTGTCCTTGAAAGAAACTGAGGGTACAGTTTGGCATACTCTTGTTTAGCTTCAGCTGTTCTTCAGTTTGTCCCTTGTGACGGTCCTGCCTGTGCTTGTACATTTCTGGAGCCTGGAGAGGATGTGATAGAGTCCACTAAAATCAGAACTGCCATGGGCCTGCATATGCATATGTGGTACAGACTCCTTGGAGCTGCCAGCAGAGCCAGACATGCCTATATCAATGCAAACCAAAGGTCTTGGATTTTGAAATGCTAGTGCCCTACAAATAAAAGCCAGCATGAAGTACAGTTGCTTACAAGAATCTGCAGATATCTGCTAAGCAAAATGTCAAGGGTGGGCAATGAAGGATGCATGATGGATCAGCTTGGTTTGGATCTTTTTTTGTTTGAGAGAGGGAGGGGACTACACTCATAAAGTCATCAACTCCTGTAATTTTCTTCTCCACTTACAGGCTGCTCCAGTGAGAATAGTGGCTCAGGTCTCTTTGCCCTCTGTACTCTGGATGGTAAGTCCTACCACTGTCCTGGAAGAAAGGCCTGTGGGCATTCAAGGCATGTCACTAATTCAAAGCAGGGAACCAGGGGCTCGGTACTTTTGGTTTTGAAAGAAGGGAGCTGGGCTTCAGAAATGCTTCCTGGGTCAGGCAAGAGAATTTGACTCAAAGGCTCTTTCTGCTGACATATTTTATATGAAGGCAGGAAAGCTAAGACAGGAGCTGAGTTCTCACAGTGAGCATGTTCCCCATAAACCAGGTATGTGTTAACATGCCTATACATGAGGAGATGATGAAATATATTAAAGCTGAGCCTGTCTTTCTGCTCCTTACTGAATCGGGTCTGATATTGCACAGGCTTGCTCTCTCCAGGAAACGTGTTGTGTTTTCTGTCTGTTGCTAATATCTACCTTTTTGTCTCCCCTGGTACAGTCTATTCTTCTGTGGATTTCAAAACTTTTAAAAGATTAAGTACTTGTATGGTCCCAAGGCCTGTGGGGTTAGAAGTATTAAAGCCATGCTGCAGCAAGCAGCTGGGAAAATGGAGAGACTAGGTCATTGGCCCAAAGGCACACTGAAAGCTCGAGATGGAGAGAGAGTGACTGAAACTGTCATCTGCTGACTTCTAAGTTGCATGCTTACCCAATGGTCAAAAATATGTTTGAGATGCCAATTCAACAGTGCCATTCATGTAGACAGGAGCCTCTGAACCACAGCAGAGATGTGCCCTTATACTTCAAGGAACTTGAGTTGTCTCCAAAAGCAATAAAGGATGATGGAATGTGAGTATTGGTAAAGAAGGGCTGGCCTCACACAGGCCTGGGGACAAGTTCTTCTGCTGTGTCCCTGACGGAGAAGTGATAGCACAGGCTGCAATAGGACTTAATCTAACAAGATGAACACAGGTGTCCAAAAGCCAACAGTGTGGAGACAAGATGGTGTGCCTCTCTCTAACCAGATAGGCGGCCTGGCCTTTTTGGGCCAGATGTCCACTTGCCCAGTGATGTCCTGCTAGCAAATTTCTGATCATTCTTTGGACCTGAACTCTGCAGCTTCTGCATCTGGCAAGGCTTTCTGCCTCAGTGTGGTTCACTCATGAACCTTATTGAGGATGAAGGGCACTGTGAGGATAGATCTGTGTTTATGTTCCACTCTCTCATGGCTGCCCCTCCCCTCCACCCTAGTACTATCACAGTGTCTCTGGATGGTAGACAAATGGTATGTGAGGTAAGTGTCCAGTATGGTTTTAGCAGCCACAAGGCCATGCCCATGCTACTAGCCAGACAGCTCTCGACTGGTATCTGTCAACATACTGTACTGAGATCACATGATCTGTGGGACATGGTGAGAAGCTTCCAGTTTACTCACTGTCTCATGTGAGATCTGTTGATGTACTGTACTTTGGGAGCCCATTTTGGGCAGTTTTCTTCCTGTCTTGGAGCATGATCCAATCAGCAGGGCTGCTGCCATTTTTCCTCTCCGTTTCCAGTTACTGATGACAAGACAATGGACTGCTCTCCTTCCCAGAACTGAGGCTGTGTTATCAACCCCAGCCTGTACCATGGGCCCAACCCAGCCTGCAGACCCTAAGTATTGAAGGAGTGTGCAGGGCCCTGTGTTAGCAAACATCTTGTTCCCTTTTAATATTTTCAAGACAATCTTTATTATTTTTTTCCCCCTGCAGGGACACTGAAACTCATGGAGGGAGCAGACAAGCTGCTCTGGTCTGTGCAGGTTGATCACCAGCTGTTTGCTCTGGAAAAGCTGGATGTTACTGTGAGTGTCTGTGAATAGGGCTGGGAGGGATGAAGACAAACTCAACATGGCTTTGTGTATATGAATTTAGAAAGGGCAGAGGGAGTATGACTCAGCTGAAAAAGGCTGTAATTATTTCAGGATAACACATAGAGTGCTCTGACTGTGCCAATGCATTCTGCACTCATGTCAGTCTGTCCACTTCCAAGAGGTTGAGCTGTGTCTGCCTTTTTGACCTAGTGAGCCCAGCATCCTGCTATGAATTTTTTGTCCCCCAGCTGCTTTTTTATCTTATTGCAGAGTTGGATGGTTTTGTACACAGCCAAACCCCAATTGTCTACAAGCTCTTATTATATGTAAGGATTACAATAGAGAAGAGAGAGATGATCTTAAAGAAGAAGACGACTGGACAAATGCAAAATGTCTGGACAAGATGTCCAAAATTTACATCTTGTTCGTACATTAGTGTTCTGTCTCTGAACAAGCAGGAAAAATTCTTAACTCCCTCTGGGAATAGTTGAAGTCCATGCTAATATGTGATCTTATGGTTTCTGCAGGGCAATGGGCATGAGGAGGTGATTGCCTGTGCATGGGATGGTCAGACATACATCATTGATCACAATCGGACTGTTGCCAGATTTCAAGCAGATGAGAATGTCAGTGCGTTCTGTGCAGGTGGGGAGCCTGACTGCAAAGCCAACCCTCACAGCATTCTCCCTCAAAGCTACTACACCCCTCTGGGAAACCTGGGATCCTTTGTCCGTCTGCAGTGGGGAATAATTTCCCTGTGTGTATACTGCAGAAGGCCCAGTTAGTCTTTTCCCTGGTGGCATCTGGGAAAAGTAGGGATGAGAGGAGGTGCTGCTGAGGTTTGTCTGTGATGGTTTTGGGTTGGTCTTCCCCTGTCCTTTTTGGGAGTGCTGCAGTGGTCTCTTGTCTTCCCCACTGCTTTTTTAATTTGCAGACTTTTACTTTGTTCTCCAGTAAGGATAAGGAGCCCCATGGAATCATACTGGGCCGTGGCTTTGCTCAGTCCCCTCTCTTAGACCTGCAGGAAGCAGCTTGCAAATCCCCAAGCTCGATGCATTACTGACAGTTTAGAGACACTTTCCTGGATTGTCTCAAAGGGACTTCATATACCCAAGTCCACGTCTCTGCCCCTCACCCCAGGTGCTCGCTGCTGTCTGCTAGCAGCTGCGGTACCTCATCATGAGAGGTTACCTATTTGCTTTTTCTGACCTTTTGGAAGTAGTCAGATCTCTGCACTTTTGCTTTCTGCAGGCCTCTATGCATGCAAAGGAGGAAACAACAGCCCCTGCCTGGTTTATGTCAGCTTCAGTCAGAAGATCTACATCTACTGGGATGTGCAGCTGGAGAGAATGGAGTCCACTAACCTGTTGAAAATCCTGGATTGTGACCCAGAGTTTGGAAATCTCCTGCAGCAGCTGGGTGTGGGTGAGTGCAGAAAGACTGATGGATGTACAGGAAACAAGACAGGAAGGGCTGTTGGCAGGTGGTATGCTGGGAATGGGAGTTCCAGGTACTTCTTGAGGAAGAGGGGCTTTCATACTGCCTGTTGAGAATCCCTAACAACTATCTTTCTCTCTTTTCTGTAGAAAGAGGCAACATTTCTGCTGTCAAAGATCTGATTCACAAAACACTGTATTTTCCTGAGAAACAGCAACAGAGCAGCCCCGCACAGTGTCAGGACCCTGCTGGAGCAGACTCCTCTGCCCACTATACTGTCATCCAGGATCCCTTATAACAAGTCCCATGGAGGCTGGCATCATTAATATGATTATTAAAAAATCGTTAAAACTCTTCTCCAACTGGAATCGGGCATCTAATGAAGATGAGACTGTTCTTTCCCATCTTTGTCAAAGCTTCCAGGCAGCAAAGGATGTAGAGGCCAGGTTCTGTGGAGGGATGTGCTTGGCTGTAGGCTTGAGTGAAGGTGGTGGGTTGATTTGCTGAGAACCAAAAGCTGAGGAAGCTATCAGAACAGCAAGACTCCAGAGTCCTGCTCATTGGCTTCTATGTCAGTTTCCATGTTCTCCGCTAGAGAGACTGAAGGAGCACTGAGGAGAGAATAGGTGAGCCCGGTCTCTATTTTGGCCTATTGTTACAGCTGTTGTAGTGATTACTTCAGAGTTCTTAACAGGATCACAGTGCAGGAAATGCAGGTGGAGGAATTGAGTTAGGTAGCAAAGGCCTTCTCTCACATTTAGATGTGTTTATGAAGTAGACCCAGGCATTATTTGCCTTTGCTCTGCTGCTGTTCTTCTACCAAGCATTTTCTCCCAAACCACCTCCTGTTCAGAGGAGCTGAACACATGTGTGAGAAGAACCACAACCTAAGGTGTCAAGAGGTAACAGCTCCAGCAAACCCCCACTATACTCAAGAGGCATTGTTTGTCTCCATGTTCTTGGGCAGAGTGATCTCAAAAATGGCTGTGACTTGGCAAAGCAGCTGTGAACTAGGCAATAAGAGGAATCTCTCTTAACCATGTTTCTGTGGTGCTGTGAGAGTTTGGCCATTCTTTAATGAGCAGTGGAAGTGCCACATTCCTGCGTGTGGTGGAGAGTGCCATGCTGTTTTGGGTCCTGCACAACTGAAAGAGGTGAACTGGAGATGACATTCCACTTGCAGGTATTCAGAGTCTGGAAAGGCCATTGCTCACCCAGGCTGCTCATATGCAAAGGCCTAGGCAGGAACCTTTCCACATGCTGATGATGTTCTGCTTTTCCTCATCTCAGCTTGCCCCTTGCCTGACTCTGCTTATTAACATAGAGGCAGCAGGTGAGCCTGCTCTTTTGCATCTATTCTCTCACTTGTGTGATATTTTATTGGACATGTATAATGGATGGAGCTGTCCCTTTGCCCTTATGGCAGCCTGAGTCAGAGCAAATATAATTCAGTCCACCTTTGTATGGTGGACAAAAGGAGTATCTTGCCCTTGGATCAAAAGGACTATTGTTGAAGTAGCCCTGTGCGGTAGAAAGGCAGGACCTTTGCATAATAAGCCCTAGCTTTTCTTTGCAGCTTCCATCCATAGACTTATAAGCTTTACAGAGGACAGGTTCTGTCCTCTGTGTTTGATAGGTGTGAAAGTTGAGGCATGGAGCAGTGAAATGGTATAACCTGCTCTGCCAGCTAGCTTGCTTCTTGAACCATCCTCTTCTGACTCTGTAACTACAGTGGAAGTTTCTCTCCATTTTAATGACCTTACTGAGCAGTATTTTTAAATGTTCTCCTGTCATACTAAGTGCTTGTGTAGAACTGGACCGTTCAGGCAGGAACTCTCAAGTCATAATAGTGCTTTAGTAACCGGTGTTCAGACCAGCAGGGCTTGAGTTTATCAGCTATGGAGAGATGATAGTGTAGGGACAATCTGCTGATGGGCTGAAGCAAGGAGTTGTCTCAAAGCTTGTCAGCTCTGGACTATAACATCAGGAAACTGTCAGATCTCATGATGCCGAGACGTACAGCCACCCATCCCAGTGGGCAATCACTGTTACTTATGACTAATTAGTCAATGGGACCACTTGGGCTCTCGTCAGTCTCATAGTCCTTTTCTAATGAGGATGAGTCTTGCTGGTGTTGCTAACTAGATCCCAGTATATTGGCTCTTGCTACTTCCAGGTTTCTGTTTCCCAAAACCTAAAGCTGCTCTTTCCAATCACCAGAAAAAGTAAGGATTCTCCCTTCTTTCCCTTCAGGTGAAGCAGTAGCAGTTGCTAACTTTTTATCTCCAGCCCTTGGGGCCCAGCTGAGTTGGGGAGAGAAGCATATGTCCCTACAGATGGGGTGAACAGTTTAGTTTCACTGTATTCTGAGATAATTTCTGCCTAGCCCTGTTGCTACGTGATTTTAATTCTTGCAGTTCAAAATCAGTGGAACTGACACAAAGAGGGGCCGTGGTGGAGGCAGGACTCTGCAGAGCAGTTTCCAGAAGCATACAACAGAAGCAACATGGTAGCAGTGTCCCTGAATAGGCCTGTGTCGTGGCATATGCTGTTGTTCCATCCTGAACACAGACTGCTGTTCCTCCTCTACTTGAGGTTGTGTATTTTCTTGTCCTGCTCCCCTTCCTTCCCACTCACATCCCTCTAATTCTGTGGCTTCTGTTTCCTCCACTGGGGACAGAAACAGGGATGGTTACAAGCAACAGAAAATAGTAATGCCTGAGTTTTCAGTTGTGGCTCACACAGCCTGGCGTGCGTACTGTTGCACAGGTGATGGGCTCTTCTGCTATGTGTGCTGTGACAAACACATAGATGGAGTCCTACCACAAATTGTGCCTGCGATGGCCCCACTCAACATTGTTTTGCTTTGGTGGGGCAGGTGTTCTCCACAGAAATAATCTCTCAATCCATTTCTGGGACCCCAGAGGTTCCTGCAGCAATTACCTGGAGCATTTTATTTGCCTGAGGGTTGGGCCAGGCTGAGCTAATCTGGTAGCTGGGTCTTACAGGCTGTTGCAGTGCTGCTATTTTTTAATTTCTTCTTGAGGCCTAACAGGAAAACAGGATTGTCTACACTCATAACAGAGAACAACTCCATGCTGTCTGTCCATGCCAAATATAAAGCTTTATTAGCAAGGCAAGTGTAACGGGGATACAAATGGTTGTATCACTGAAACTGTTTTATGCAAACCAAACTTTGCTATACAGGTCAAATGATTTCCAAGGAAGTAAGGTCAAATTAATCCACTGTTGGACTGTTAATTTTTGAGAAGAAACAGGTAAAGGGTAATAGGGGAGCGATGACATTTTCCTAAGAACCATCTTTAAAAAAAAATGGGGCAAAACCAATGAAATGTTGGACAGGGCAACCTGTGCAACCTATCCCTCTTCTCTTGTTGGCCTGAGGATAACGTGGTGAGCTGTGCAAGCCCAGGCGTGCTGCATTGTGGAAAGCATAGGTGAGAAGATACGGATGCTACAGATCACCTGTTCCCCAAAACTCTTAAGCTCTTAAAACCATTTGAGAGGAAAGATGCTAACGTTTGAGGGTTTCCCCTGACAGTTTTATGTTGCTTACAGCACATAATAACTTGCCGATGCATTTTGCTCCTGTGCCCCTTGTGTGCAAAGGAAAATTAAAACTGTCTACAGAAGAATTAATTGGAATGTATTGGGCTTGTGTGGCAAGGTTTTGGTAGGGGGGAGGCTACAGGGGTGGCTTCTGTGAGAAGCTGCTAGAAGCTTCCCCCATGTCCAATAGACCCAATGCCCACTGGCTGCAAGGTGGACCTGCTAAGCTCATCAGTGGTGGTGGTAGCACCTCTGATAACATATTTGAGAAGGAGGGGAAAAAAAATGGGAGACAACAGCAGTGGAGAGAGGAGTGAGAATATGTGAAACAACACCAAGGTCAGTGAAGAAGGAGGGGGAGGAGGAGGTGCTCTAGGTACTGGAGCAGAGATTCCCCTGTAGCCTGTGGTGAAGACCAGGGTGAGGCAGGCTGTCTGCCTGCAGCCCATGGTGGTTAACAGTGGAGCGGATCTCCACCTGCAGCCTGTGGAAGACCCCACATGGGAGCAGGTGAATACACCTGAAGGACAATGTAGGAAGCCCATGCTGGAGCAGGCTCCTGGCAGGACCTGTGAACCCATGGAGAGAGAAGCCCATGCTGGAGCAGGTTTGCTGTCAGAACTTATGACCCCGTGGGGGACCCACACTGGAGCAGTCTGTTCCTGAAGGACTGCACCCCATGGGAGGGATCCATGCTGGAGCAGTTCACGAAGAACTGTAGCCTGTGGGAAGGACTCACATTGGAGAAATTTGTGGAGGACTGTCTCCCTTGAGAGAGACTCCACTCTGGACCAGAGGAAGCATGTGAGGCATCCTCCCCCTGAGGAGGAAGGAGTGGCAGAAACAAGGTGTGTTGAACTGACTGCAACCCCCATTTCTTGTCCCCATGTGCCACTCAGGGTTGGGGGCAGGTAGAGAAAGAGGGAGTGAAGTTGAGCCCAGGAAGAAAGGATGAGTGAGGGGGAGGTGTTTTAAGATTTTTATTTTCTTGTTACTGAACTCTGATTTGTTTTGCAATAAACTAATATAATGTTCCCCAAGTCAAGTCTGTTGTGCCGCTGATAGTAAGTGGTGAGTGATCTGTCCCTGTCCATATCTCAACCCATGAGCCTTTCATTGTATTTTTTCCCCCCTGTACGCCTGAGGAGGGGAGTTAAAGAGCAGCTTTGGTGGGCACCTGTTGTCCAGTCAGGGTCAATTCACCTGTACTGTTCCTTGGTCAAAAGATTGCTTTCCTCCTTTTTTTCATGCCCTGAACTCCAAAGTGACAATAGTAGAGGTGTTACAGTCAGTGCTCTGTCTCTGGACTGATGGAGTTACTTTATACTTCCGTTGTAACTCATTGCTTGTTTGTCCTTGTCAGCCAACACGAGCCAGAGTTGGAGTTAGAAGTTGTTCAATCCCACGCAGCAGAAAATGTCTGCTGCATCCTACGCAGTAGCAGACTGGCGTACCCATGGGTGCCAGGAAGCTTTTTGACAGGGTGGGATTTGCAAGACACATATGTCCCAGTGTCAGCACACAGGAATTGAGGAGTCCAACAGCATTCTCAGACACTGGAGGTATTTGCAGATAAAAGATTCATGGCTTTGGTTGTAATGCTCAATTTACTAGTGAGGAAATAAATGAAGGAGTTTGCTTTATTTTACTGAGACATACTAAACCAACTGGCCATCCCTGCCCTCGTTTTTATGATCACTTTGCTGGAGTTATAGAAATAACTCTTCAGATATATCCTGAAATTTGCCAGTGGAGTCTCTTGAAAGGAGGACTGACTGAAAACGTGCTTGGCTCAGAGGTCTTCAGGTCCATACCTCCTCCACTAGCAGGGAAAGAAGGAGCAGGCCTCTGGGAGTATGGATGGCTGGAGCTCGCATTCTGGTCAAAACCCAGTGACCCCAAGCTCCTGGAAGCGGTCATGATTATGGCTTCAGCAGAGTGCATGTTCTCGGGATAGGTTTACCTCTCACCCATAGCTGGGAAGGTGCCTCAGCAGTCCATCTCCCCCTCACTGGACAGGTTCAGCCGTACGTGTCTCACACCTGCTGTGCTGTGCTTCTCTGTTCCAAAGGCTTGCTGTGACACACACTTCTCTGCAGACTGTTTTACAACTCTTGCATCCAGTCTATTGGAAAGTAGCCTTAGTAGTAGCTGACCACCAAGGCAGTTCAGAGACATTATCCCTAAAATAATAACATTCCCTTGTCTATATTGGAGGAATGGGCCTCATCATGAGGAAGTCAGTGTTGGATGCATGCAAGATGTGCCCAAGTCCTGCTCTGAGGTGGCAGTTTGTGCTAAATTTCTGCTTTTCATGCGAAAGTATTAGCATTTTTTGATCTCCAATGGAAAAGATCTTTAGATAGCTCTTTTCTTCTCCTTGTTGCCTGAAAGCAATAGATACGACTGGAATGGGGAGGAGAGAAGTATATCTGTATAATAGGCTTTTCCAAAAGAAACTACAATTGAGACAGTCTTCAGCCTTACCAACCCACTCAAAAATTACTTCCAGGGCTCCCTAATGTAGGAAGACTTAAAAATCACGATGTTTGTAGACGGGGTTGAGTTTGCTTCTTTGAGATGTTGTGAGTCCTGTTTTATAATAGCATCTTCTAAAACCAAGATTTCTGTCTTTCACAGTGGAAGCTGTGTAATGACACAAAATCCCACTCACCTTCCTCTAATTCTGTGGTTTCTGTTTCCTCCACTGGGGACAGAAACAGGGATGATTACAAGCAACAGAAAATAATAATAGTAAAAATACTGGTCTTTGGAGAAAACACCACTTTGGGCAAGAATTCAGAATGCATGTGTTAAGGTCAGTAACAAGTCAAAATAAAATTGTCAACTCAAAGTCGAGCTGATTTTCTGTAGGATCCCATCTGGCACACTTTAAATCATTGGAAAGATTCCTGTTGGCTTCAGTCTGAGTTTGGGAAGACTCCGACTCACCTACAACCTCACTGTAGCCAGAGTCCAGCTCCAAAATGGACACCCACCAGGCATTGCTCACACACAGAAGTGGCTAGAACTGAAAGCTGTTGCTAGCCCTCCGTTTCCCTTGTCAGCCCCTTCAGAGCCCCACCAACACTGGGGTTCTGCACTTGCTCTATCACCTAACCCTCACCTACTCCCTTAGCAGAGCCCAGCTCCAAAATGCACAGCCACCACCTAGGGCTCCCACACAGAAATGGCCAGGACTGAAAGCTGACAGTGGCCCTCATGTTCCTTTGGCAACCATTTTTGGGCACCAGCAAAGCCTGGCAAAAGCCCTAGAATGCTCTGGAGGGAAGCAGCGCCCTTATGGGACTTGCAAAGCGTGGCAAAAGCCCCGGGGCATTCTGGAAAGCAGCAGGGTCCTTTGCAGGCTTCTGCAAAGCCTGGGGAAGGCTTTGGGGCACTCTGGAGAGATGCAGAGCCCCTTGTGGGCACTGGCAAAAACCATCAGTTAGGGTTTGGGTAAGGGTTAGGTGGTTGGGTTTGTGGTTAGATTTGGGGTTAGAGTTAGGTGTAGTGTTAGGGATATGTTTAGAGTTAGGGCTTAGGGTTAGGTTTAGGGATTAAGTTTCGTTATGTACTTAGGGGTTTAGAGTTAGGGGTTATTCAGGACAGGGTTCGTGTTAGGGGTTACGGCTAAGGTGGTTGGGGTTACAGTTGGTTTTAGGGTTAGGGTTAGCTGTAGGGTTAGTGGTATTGTTAGAGTTAGGTTTAATGATTAGGTTTTAGGGTTATGGTCAGGAGTTAGAATTAGGGATAGGGCCAGAGTTAGGGATTAGGAATATGGAGTTAGCATTAGCTTTTAGGAGTAAGTTTAGGTTTGGGGGTTAGGATTAGCATGTTAGGGTTAGGGTTGAGGTTTAGGGACTAGGGTTTAGGATTAGATGTTAGGGTTAAGGTTAGTGATAGGGGTTAGGGCTAGGGCTAAGGTTAAGTCTAGGGTTACTGGTTAGGGTAGGGTTAGTGTTAGGGATATGGTTAGGGTTTAGTATTAAAATTATTAGGTTAAGACGGGTTAGGATTAGTGGTTATAGTCAGGGTTAGTGGTTAGCATTAGCATTAAGGTTTAGTGCTAGGTTTTATGTTAGGGGTTAGGGGTTAAGGTTAGGGATAGCTTTAAGATTTTGAGATAGGGTTTGGTTTAGGATTAGGGGTTTTGGGTTAAGGTCAGGTGATGATGTTTAAGGTTAGGGTTAGGGGTTTAAGGTTAAGGGTTATGGTTAGGGTTAGGGCTTAGAGTTAGGGTCTGCTTTAGGGTTTAGTGTTACAGTTTAGGGGTTAGGCTTAGTGGTAGGGTTAGAGGTTTGTTTTAGTGTTAGGCTAGGGTTAGTGACAGGGTTAGCATTAGGGCTGGGGTTGGGTTTAGGGTTAGTGTTAGGGATAGGGTTATCATTAGGGTTTAGGGTTGGGAGTTAGAGTTATTAGGTTTATGATTTGGAATTAGGTTTATGGCTATGAGATTAGAGTCTGGGGATTGTGGAGTTAGATTTAGGTGGTTAGGTTTATGGTTAACGTCCACGGTTAAGGGCTAGTGTTTAGGATTAACCATAATGTTGTGGTTAACATTAAAGTTTAGGGTTAGGTTTAGGGATTAGGATTAGTTTTAGGACTTAAATTTAGGGTTAGGATTTAGAGTTAGGGTTAGATTTAGGGTTAGGGTTTAGGGTTTGGGTTAGGGCTAGAGTTAGCTTTAATGTTCAGGTTTAGGGTTTGTCTTTTTTTTTTAATAGATCATAAACATTTATCAATAATAAAAGATGTACTGGACCTGGTGTCTGTCGGCTTTAGCAGATTACTTGCCATTGTTCCATACACAGTGAGACTAGAAAACTAGGGTGAGTTGCATAGGAATTGGTGCTTCATCTATTGCAAACAAAATTTTTTCATCAGACTTGACCGAGGTACTATGTGCATTCCTGCTGACACACAGGGTGGTTTAGTACAAGTCTGAACTGTCATTAAAGACCCCTGGGTTTGAGAAGCCAGTCAGACATGCAAGTGACACAAATCCAGGAGGAATTACTGGTACTTTGGAAGACAGGCTCATTGACTAGACATGGGTCCTGACATAAATGAGACAGCTGTTGGTGTCATTCAGGAGATTAATGGAAAGCAGTTCATGCAGCCAGAAATAATCAGATGCACAAGCAGAAGAATGGCAAAGCAGCCAAGGAACAGATAAGAAGCTGCAAGATATGATGACTAACAATAAAAGTTACTAGCCTGATGCTGCTTGTAGGAGGAACAGGTGCCAGTCACACTACCTAACAGTGGTAAGTGCATCCCAAATCATATCAGCCAGACTGTACTATGCTGTTCTTAGCATGTGCTAAACTACAGCATACAGCATCTGATTTAGGAAAGAACTAACAGAAAAAAAGCAAAAAGGCATACACAAGTTCTTTGAGAAGCACAACAGAAACAATGAGTGGTTTGATATAAAAAGGAAGAGAGACTGTGGTGTTTAATCCAGGCAGATAGGCAAAATAGGGATGTCATGACATTTTAAGGGTGGACAAAGGGACGTGCAGAGTTTGGACAGTGAGTCAGTAGTCGTGAGGCATGGAACAAGCCTTGTGATCTGGTGCATCTTTCCTAGAGCTAGTAAAGAATAGACCATGTGTTTATTATACAGCTATGATCTAGGATGCAAATTAAAAAAAAAGCAACAACTAAGTGACTTAATAATCACTTTGGTTATCCCAGATGAGTTCACAATTCTCTGAGCTGACACTGCAGGGAAGTCTAGTTCTTGTTTTGTGCAGGAATAGAAAAGTTGATGGGCTGCAAGATGCCAGGATGAGTTTTATGATGTAGCTGTGTCCAATCACTAGATTTCAAGTTGAAAGAAAGGAATTGACAGAGCAGAAGACTCTGGGTGCTGTAATTCATCGCAGCATTTAAACTAAGTGGCAGGATCTCTGGCGATGCATCAGAGGTGAAAGGAATGTAGCTCTAGCAGCTGGAGTGCAGAAAAGAGAGGCCTGACCAGAGGAACAGAGTGTGCAAGTCTAGTTACTAGATATAACATCAAGAGATGATAAGCATTACCATTCATATAATATAGCTTAGTGGCCAAGGATGCAGCGGCAAAGCCCAAGACCCTGTGAGTGTCCACGGTACTCTAGGCATTTATGCTCAGCATTTCTGCAAAGGTTTCTTAGAATTAAGAACTCTAAAAGTGTTCTTGCTGCAAGGTTTTTCCAAGAAAATACTTCCGTTCTGCTCTGAGCCAGCAAAAAGTTTAAAAATCCGTCTTCCAGAGTACAGGTGAGGGGACATGCCACAGAGCCCTTCCAACAAAGAAACAGGAGTAGAGTCCACTCACATCGAGGCAAAGAGAAGGGAAACATTCATGGCAGTCTTTGGAGGCTTTTGGAGAAAGCGCTTTCCTGTCCACAGAACAACTGGAGATTGTTCATGGAGACTCTCTTGTCTCATGAACAGAGGGTATTGTAAAAATAAGTCATGGAAAGGGTAGGGTAAATTTAGTACAGAAGCACAAATTGGAGTGACTAGGGACAGATAGAAAAACAAGAACAAAATGCCCACTCAGCACATGGGAACAATCAAAAGGGTCCACTGAAAGGAGGATATCTTTCAAGATGAGACACTCCTAGCAACAACAGCTTCCAGCACCCATTTGGCTTTTTCTCAGTTCTAGTGAATGCCTCAGCCTAGAACACAGCAAGGTTAGGGGCATGTGAGCCTCACCCTCAACTCTGTCTCATGGCAGTAAAGTCTCCTTAGCCCCAGACATGGGGAATGCAGACAGTCACTGACCAGGCTCTTCAGAAGCATGTAGAAAAGGCAGCTCTTGACTCAATGATTTAAATTGCAGGACTCCTTCCTCCAAGTCAATGCAACACTAAAGAAGGGAAGAGCCAGTTACTTGCTGTACATTTCATATAGCAAATCTCATTATGTCTATGGGGAAAATCTGTACAACCATAAACCAACTCCACCTTTTGTTTGTAGAGACATTACAGTTCCCCTCCCTGTCCCCCGTGCTGCCTGCTTGCTCCTAGTCCCATCAAGGGATTAATCTCCAAACCCTTCACAGGGTCATTCTCCTCCCTTCTTCCTATGACTTCCTCTGAGGTGGTGTCCTTACATCAATCAGCTATACAGCCCAATGCTTCTCCTGTTTTTTGAGCCTGACGTGTGGCTACAAATATTTAACAGTCAGGAGCAAACATGCTGCAGCCATATTCTGAGCCAGGTTCAGCAGAACATTAACCCTGAGCTGAGCTGACAAAAGGAGACAGCTCTTTCCACCCATGTCCAGCAAGGGTTGGACACTGAAAGTGATAATTTGGCTCAAAGCAAGGGCAGAGCTTGTTCACATCCGCCCTCAAAAGGCAACACAGATACAACTCCTGACACAGTGTGCTTTGCCTTTTCTTGTCTCCTCTTCAGTTTCCTCTTCCTGTTTGCAACTTCTATGGTCAGGAACATAAAGAATGGGAAATGTGATAGTATCCTATTGGGTACTTCCTTTCTTAAAACCTTTAAGAATGGCTGGGAAGGAATCAGTGACTTGGAGCATACTGCAGCCAGCTAGGCAGCTGTGCAGCAAGCATTGCAAGTTGCACCCTGGAATACCTGGATGTAAGTATTTCTAATGCTTATAGCAACCAAATCTTGGAGAACTTCTTGAGAGGAGCCCTGTAATAAGCAAGAAGCTGCCCCTTACCTTGAGAGACAACAGAGTCTGGAGACCAATGCAAAAGTCCAGCATTTCATCATCTGAGAAGAAAGAGGAGAGGGATCAAGCTTAAGACTACATGTACTGCCCTTCTAAAGAAAGCGTGTCTCCTGTAAGAGAGTGTGGAATACAAGAGCATCTGGTTCATAAAGTTATATGTTTATGGTCTATTCAGTATAAAGTAAATAACAAATAACAATTGACTGATGAGCCATTACAGAAGCTACTTAGGCACAGCTCTGAAAAGGGTCAAATGAACTGTGTAGCTGGTAAGAGGAGGGAACCATGATTATAATGAGTGTTATGAGATATTTGAGGGGGCTTGTAGGATTGTTTGAAACTTACTGCTAGATACCAGAAGGGGCTTGTACGATCATGTAAAGTTTACTATGGGCTGTGTAAAGGAAGGTCCAAAGGCAGGAAAAGGCAAGCAGCAGGGTGGATCAGGGAAGAACAAGCATGGGAAAATGGAGAGGAGAGGGGATAAGGGGGGCAGTCACATGCAAGCAGGCTGTTGGTCAGTTCACTTGTCTGATGGCTGGAATCTACCCAATCTTCTTATTAAATATATATATATATTTTGGTGTAACCTAACTGTCTAGCCAGTGAGTAGGAGGAAACCTGCATCTGGAAAGACTCAAGGTCTGGGTCAGTGGCTAGGTAAGGGACCCAGGGTCCAGACATGGATATAAGACAGACCTAGACCTGTGCTGTTACTTGAAGACTCTGTGAATATGAGTGTGCTTGTATGAGCTTCTTCTAGTAAACTTCAGTCCTGCTCAGCCATAGGACCAGGACTGGGCTATCTGTGCTGATGTTCATGTGGGTGCTGGTAAAGGCACTGTTCTATGTGTAGCAATCTGTGTGGCTGGCCTTGTCTGTGTTGTCTCTGTACGTGCCTCTCTGAAATATGTATTCAGTCTTGCAACTGTCTGAACCTGCCACTAAGAACACGGATTGGACTGGGTGAGAGCGACGTCCTGGATCTGAAGAGTCATTCATCTAGATTTCGGTGGCAGGGAAGGAGGAAACTCCAGGTCCTGGAATTTGCAGGATTCATCAGCCACCAGTAACATCATTAACACTTCCCATGTCTCCTGAATGCCTGCTTGCCTTGTAACCAGTGGCTGTATTTTTTGATTTATTTATATGCATAACCAAGAGCACTGTGTGCACAGGGAGATGTAAGGCATAGATGTAGCAATTCTGCTCCTTCCAGGCAGCCATTTCCACATCTCAGCAAAATGGATAGGTGCTACTGGGCTAAATTCATGTGTGCTGGTACTAATACAGACTCCCCATGAAGGGCAAGAATAAGTAGAGGGGAAACCAGGGAAGAAGATCGAGCTGGAGTGTGGAAAAGAAGGAAGCTCTTTCTAGATGACTAGGAAAGTGGGAAGAATGGACATGAAAAGAGGGAGCAAGGGAGGACTTGGAATATGAATAGTACTAATCAAAGATGAGGAGACAGATAAAGGCAAGAGGGTAAAGCTGTAAGACTAATAGGGAGAAAGAACAGGGGGGAAAAAGACAACCAAGTCATTTTCAGCATATGCACAGCTTGATGTAAATGCAGAACATGCAGCCTTCCTGATGTTTCCATGCCTGCTGACTTGACCTTGTCTCCTACGGCTCCTTCCTTCAAAGGAAGGTGTCCTGCCTCAGGACACCTTAGCGAGACTTGGCACTCTGGGGCCACCAGGTTCTTCCAGGGTGCTCTCTGCAACAGAGGCAAATGAGTACACAGAGAAACACTCTGGGGAATAAGCTTTACCCTCTGTCAGTTTCTCTGATGACTTCAATCCAGCCAAAGGCACAAGTGCCTATTCAATAGAAGAACACAGGGCACCAGAGGACTGATCAAGCACTCTGGATAATTTTGAGAAAGGTCTATTTTAGAAGGAAATGGGAATTTTCCTCATCCTGTGTTAAGATCAAAAAGTACCCCACTTTCAATGTGGTCTGTCTTCTCTGTACTCTTCCTATACTCTTTGCCTTTGGTTACATTGAGGCTATTCACATAATGATCTTAGCCAGCAGAAGAGGTGACCGCATCAGTAACCTCCCACTATGTTACACTTTTCCAGAGGTTCTTTAAAATGCCCCTGACAGGGCAAGAGGGACACAAGAAAACTGGACGAGTGGAGGGGCTGGCACTCTCACCTACAACCAGTGCTGAACACAGCACAGTCTCCTGGCCAAATTGCAACTCCATATGTTCTACTCGGCCAACAACGCTGGGGATGGGAAGAGAGAGGTCTCCACAGTCCATGGCAGACAATTCTTCCAGCCTGTGGGACACAAGAGGTGTTATTGCCTCAAGTGGAGGAAGAGGAGGAAAAGCAGGACTTCTCACTGATGGCAGTACGTAGTCTCATTGGGAACAGGACCATGAGAAGAGGAATCTCTCTCATACGGCATGTCTGGAGGCAGATTCCACAAGTAAAACCATAAGGCACTGCCCATTTGTGTTCCTCACCGCTGAGGCTAAACATCAGCTGGGCAGCTTTGCACTGCAGTACACACAGACAGAATGACACAGCTCTGCCTCCGAGTCTGGGGTCTGCACACAACTCTGCCAGTGCTCCTGATGCCTTGCCTTGTAGCCCACCCTCTGCATCTTCTCCTAAATAGCCATGTGTGCATGCAAAGTTCCTAATAATTATCATTGGGGCTGGAAATCAAGAGTGCCTGGGTTCTTGCCATAGGTTTTTTTTTAGCCACCCCTCCTTTTTTACTGTGCGAAGACTTACCCCAGCTGGTTTAAACAGCTCTTGGAGATGAGATTTGGTAGACACCCAGTGTTAACAGTCGCTTTCAATACCTGACCTTGGCACTAGAAAAAATAACAACAGATAATTACTGTGGGCTAAAAATTGCCATACTCCTCTAACAGTGTGGGAATCCCTTAGACCTTCCTTAGCAACACAGCCAAAGATGGGGTATTTTAGACAGTAGTCAGAAGGCAGGAAACTCATCCAAGGCAACGGTGGTCTCCCCAGTGCTCTGCAAACCTCTGGCAAAGGCTTCTTTTTGAATTTGTCTTCTTTAATTTGTATTTGATTGCCCAGACACGTATCTGTTATTAATGACTTTATCTTAGCAGTATTCCAGCTAATAGATGCATAACTAGTGAATTTGTTCCAGAAAACAGAGCAGTAATTGATATGACAAAAGCTTCTAAAGAAATACAAGCATGTGCTACAGCATTTTTAGGTTTCCTCTCTCCATTTCTTCTGGTGTCATAGGGAACAATGTTCCAGGACCAGATGTCTGTTCTCAGTTGAACAGCTTCCAGAGGGAGAAGTCTGTGGGAGAAGCAGGAGCACTCAGGACAAGCATCCCTTGAGAAGAGCTTGAATTTAAGGCAGTTCCCAAGATAACTGACACATTCAAGTGACTCCTGAATCCAAGAAACAATCTAATCAAGATGTGTCTGTTTTGTGCAGGGCTTACATTAAGTTCCTAGACAGTTCTTTAAGGAAATACGACATGAACACTACAACTACAATATTCACAGCTGGTGTAACCTAGCAAAGGGAGAGACTGGATGCCTTGCAACCAAGTCACCTCTGCATGATCTTACTGTAATAATCCTCAGTGCCTTGCCCACTTAATTTCTTCACCCCTTTGCACTTGAAAGGGAACAAGAGATGCAACTGCCATCTGTTTTCTGTCCCCTGTACACAGACAGAAGTCCTTAACGACAGGCCAGAGGTACTGAAGTAACAGTAGGTCTCATATATGGTAGAGGTCTGAAAAAACAGGGATGTCAAGGACATCAAGAAGAGTTATGTTCAGAATAAAAAGGAGGAGCAGGACTTAGTAAAGGAACTGGAAAAGATCGAGTAACTGCTGTCTACAAAATACGGCTTTCACCTACCTATAGTGCCTAGCCATGCCCATTCTTGATGGCCTAGTTCTTCAAGGATTTGCCTTTCACCAATACTCAGAAAAAAAAACAACCACAATGTTTCCCTTTTGGCTCATTTACCTCCTGTATTTTTCCAGTGATTCCTTTTCTTCCATCCACTCTGGCACTCACTGACAGGAACCACTCAGAAGCAGCAACAGACCTCCCAAAGTTCCTCTACTCTTATGTTAATTCCTGACAAGTTTAAATGTTTTGAACACCTTAAGCAGATCCACATAACCATGAGGGACTCAGTGCAGTATGAGTAGGGTCAAGGAAAATGTCTGAGTTTCCTGATTTCTTATCTTAATCTGTTTATGATTATTACATAGGTTAATCATCACAGAGAGCTACATCCAGTATTTCCAAGATTTCACGTCCTGTGAGAAATACTGGAATGCTGCAGACACAACACCAATAGTAGCTCAAGTGCTAGTTGCACTCAAGGCAACCTCAGAGTGCACATGCTGGAAACTTCAAGTCTGTTTTGTCTTGGAGATCTTGCGCTGGTCTAAAATGCATCTGCAGTACATCAGTTTAGAGAATTTCACTATTCTGAACATTTAGATACACCATGTTCCTAGAATGGGCACTTAGTTGAGAAATTCTCAAGAACTGCAAGACCACTGGAGCTAGAGATCTCAACCTGTATTTGTTTACAGGGCTCACAAAAAATCATGTAAGAAGGACTTATGTATGTATATATGATGTATATTTAAATAACATCAGTGGTTTTAAAAGAGCATTCACCATGTGTGGCCTCACCCAGGAACAAGGAGATCAGTGAAGTATGTTCCGTGTATGTTCCCAGTGAAGTATGCAGCCTGTTCCCAGAATGCATACCCATTCCCTTGCCCTTTGTGCATGCATGTCTTCTACTTCTTGGCACAAATCTGTGGGGGAGCATGCTACAGCCTCACAGAAGGGGAAGAGCTGCAAAGCACTCTATTTAGAAGCTCCTGACTTTGGCAATATTTCTACTTGTTCAAGAAAAATAATTGCTGCCATGGCTTCAGGCTGCCTGGTATGTCAAGTTTAAACATTCAGGACTGGGAGTAGTGCCTGCCCAAACAGGTCCTCAAGGCCAGCTGGAGAGATCCCACCTAACCGCATGACAACAGCTGTTTGTGGCAAAAGCTGGTATTATAAAATCCAGGCTTCTAGAGAGAAAATAGCCTGGAAATTGACTGGATCCTGAGGACAGTTCCTTATCGCTGCCCATGGCAGGGGGCTTGGAACTAGATGATCTTTGAGGTCCCTTCCAACCCAACCATTCTATGACAAAATTCCTCCCCTTCTCCTTTTAGAGCTTGGTAGCATCTATGTTATCTGTTTCTCACTGATACATTAGCCTACCTGGAAGGATTGTGGCCAGACTAAGCAGAGAGGCAAGATAAAGCACAAAGTGCAGATACATGCTAAGCATCTGGGTCCTTATCAGCTTCGTAGAAGAGGCTTCATCACTACCTAAGCTGGTATATTAGCCATGAGCATCAGGTCAGGTATGCTACCACATCTGCCCAGACTGCAACCTGCCAGCAGTGTCCAGCTGAACCAGCTCTTCCTCATTAACAGACATGAATTCTACTGGGAAGAGTTAACCATCCTGTGGCTCACAGAAGCCAACTGTTCATTGCCCAGCTACAGAAAAGGCATCGTGTCAGCTCTTCAGAAACAGAAGACCTGGAGTATGGATAGCAATTGCTAAGGAATCACTTTGAGAGCAGGCAGACCTGAGATGCATGAGCTGTTAGTGTTGTTGTGATAGTAAACCTAAACTGTATCATTAGGCAGATTCTTGAGTTTTGTTTCAGAGCAGGCTGGGAAAGTTGCAAGTTAGAAACTTGCTAGGATATAAGAGGACAATAATTATTCTGTAGAAAACATTTCATCTAATTCAGTGGTAAACAGTCCTGCACAGTCATCAGCTCCAGCAGCCTCGCAAAAACTATCCACTTTCCAATTACACCACTAGCCATTTGCCCAGAGAACTCACCAGAAGCCTGAGGAGAGTCCTTGGTCCAGCATACCACAAATACAATGCAGATTAGGTAAGGAGTACACAGGCAGTTGATGAGCACTGCAAGCCTTCTTGGACTAAAAGGACTTTTCATCACATTACCCACTCTCATCTCTGTCCTAGAATTTTCAATCTGTTGCTACTTGTCACCATTAGTCTTCATCTAAAGGTCAATTATGGTGATTTCCAAGAAAGAGAAAGAGAGAGGGGAATCAGCTTTACTTCCTGAAATAACGTAAATTCCAAAGTCAAGAAGCTTCTGTAACCAACCAAGGTTGATTAATCCCAGGTTGCTCTGGCACAGAGGAAAATCAGACTTGGACAGAAGTGGAATCTTTCAGCATCTGTTTCCAAGGCAATGAGAGACAAGCCCCACCACAAAAAATAGCAGCTTGATTTTATGATGCACATACCAGTCATAACAAGCTTTTCAAAGTGCTTTGCAAAGACTGCCACAAAAGGGGGAAATTCTGCTAAAGTACCATATGAGCAACCCACCTAAATAAACAGGAGGGTGAGTGACTCTGCAGTACAACTATTATGGACTGGGTCTGCCTGTGATCTCTGAAACTTAAAAAGGCCTTAGGCACAGGGCAACTATAAGCTGTTTGAGTGAAAACGCTTACTGCCTGAATCTCCCTGTATCACTGAAGTCTACATATATTCAGCATTTCCTAGTCAAGTTCAGTTACTAGTCAGGTGATGTATTTGTTACCACTTTCAAATTTTCAGTATACTTGCCTGCATGTAAATGGAAGCAGATGATCTTTTCTCAGGAGCTGCTGTCAGAGACAAGAGACTTCACTAGGGTTGTGTTCCATTTCCACTAAAAACTACACCATAGTCAAGCAGTTCTCCAAAAGGTACCAGCTCACCTCTCCAGTTAAAATGAACTGGCAGCCTGACTGCTATTTTCTGACATAGATCTATTACTTACAGACAAGGCGTTTTGAAGTTTGCAAATGTGAACATGAAAAGCAGCAAGATGAAAAAGAATGGGAGGAGAGCTTGCCTCCTTCAACGTAAGAAGATTAAGTGTGGCAAACAGTGACAGGCCCTTAAGAAGGGCAGAAAAAGAGACTAATGCCTGTGCAGAAGGTACTGAGTTCAGGGAGAGTTAAGTGCAGCGTTAGACCTATATCCTTGACTGTGATGTTCATTAACCTTCTTCCATGAAGGAAAATATAATGCGTGTGACAGCTGGGGTACGGTCCATTAGAAACACAAAAGGGGAATGAGTAGTGGACTCTGGCGTTGAGTTAGCTACTGCCCCTGGGATAGGATATCTATGCATGCCTGTCCTTGTTCGATGTACATGCCTGGCAAAAAACCCACCCTTTATCACCGAGTTTCCTCCTACAGAATGATAATGAGTGGAGATTAAAGAAAAAGAAACACCTTCCTTTGCTCAAAAAAAATATTCCAGCTATTTGGAGAAATTACACAGAGACCCATTCATCCTTCTAGTTTGTTTTCCCAAGTATGGTTATGTTAACATAGCTACATCAGAGTCTAAAACCCAGGGTAAGCAATGCCTAACTGCAGCAGTAAAGGCTGGAAAACAAACCAGACAGTGGCTTCCTGTGGTACTGAGACACTTGATCTGAACATTTCAGAAACTTCCTACCAGGCAGTGTTCATATGGTAATTGATTTTGCCAACTGACTTTCAAAGGTATATGTGCTTTTCCTGGAACTATAGATTTTACACTCTAACATGTGAGAGATGTTCTTTAGGACAGATAACAGGTCTATATCTTTGTGAGTCTCATATCTGCATATTCATGAACATCTGAAATACCAGGGCCTGAGCAGTGAGGCCCTGAATCAAGGTTGACCTCTAGATGAACCTCACAACCTAACAATATACCTAGTATTTATAAGATTGATCACACAGTGCAAGGTATTATCTTATTAATGTATGCCAATTTATAATAGCTTTGTTGTAATGCTTATAGAGCATTGCTGTAACGCTTGCTGTGTAAGGTTAGCCAGCAGAAAGGTGCTGGTTGTATAACCATGGTCACATTTGTTGGAAACAGATACACCTGTCACAACTGAAAACCAGATAAGCCTACTGCAACCAACAGAGGTAAAAGGAGGATGCTGCAGGGCTGTAACAGGCTTTGTTGGGAGATACATAATCAGGATTACCAAGTGTGTTTACCCTTTTTTAACTTCCCTCTTGATGTCCTGGCCAAACGTGAGACAAAAGTTGACAAGGGGAAAACCACACCAGATGTTTTGTGCAGTTTTGAGATGTAAAGTTGTTTATTCAACTGTATAAAAGGAAACATTTGCAGGGAAATTTCAAAGCCTCATCTATACAGTGGACGCACTGTATAGAAATTTCCCAATTGCCGGGAAAAGTTCTCCAATTCCTTGCTGCAGCTGGGCTCCCCAGCGACTGCAGATCTGGATGATGGTAACATTTTATCAGGGCAATTGGTGATGTACCTTTCTTAATCACTATCGCTAACTCTGTGTAGTAATGATTAGGTGCATTACCTTATTTTGTGCTTGCTATAGTAGTTTGCTTATTATTTTGCTGCTTTATCTTGCTTTAATTTATTTTCACTGTATTATTTTCCTCATTATTTTAACACTTTATAAATAAAAAAAAGCTTAACTTCTTAATTTGGTGCCTGTGTCCTTTGTGCAAACCCTGTCGACTGGTAAAACAAAATCTCTAAGCATGCAGCCCTCTTTCATGGGTCATAACTTTTGTATGTACTTTCTTAGCATGTTCTTTCTTAGACTGTGTTCTGCTATATAGGAGCATATAAGAAGAAAAGGGAGCTAAAAATACTGCTTCCATCAAGAAACGCAACAGCACTGGTTCAGAACGCAGTTAGTCACTTTCTTAGGAGGTCCTTTGACACCTGAGAGAATCAGACCAGACTGGATCCAGTGTGTGTAAATCAATCAGGGGCACCTGTCTTAAAGTGATAAGGAGACATTCTTTGCTTCTGTATGCAGTTATGAACTGACTCGTGTTATGGGAAAGCTGGCTTCCAAAGGAAGAGATGTAATCAAGGTCATTTATCTTCAAATACGGACAACTCGAATGCAAGTGGCAGAAAGGCTTTCCTCTGTCTGCTGAAATAACTGAATCCAAATCCTAGGATAGGCAGGAAATGTCATCTCTCTGGTTGCAGCCGGTTTTGCAATTAATAACTTAGCATGGTCATTGGGAGNAAGTTCTCCAATTCCTTGCTGCAGCTGGGCTCCCCAGCGACTGCAGATCTGGATGATGGTAACATTTTATCAGGGCAATTGGTGATGTACCTTTCTTAATCACTATCGCTAACTCTGTGTAGTAATGATTAGGTGCATTACCTTATTTTGTGCTTGCTATAGTAGTTTGCTTATTATTTTGCTGCTTTACCTTATCTTGCTTTATTTTCNAATCAATCAGGGGCACCTGTCTTAAAGTGATAAGGAGACATTCTTTGCTTCTGTATGCAGTTATGAACTGACTCGTGTTATGGGAAAGCTGGCTTCCAAAGGAAGAGATGTAATCAAGGTCATTTATCTTCAAATACGGACAACTCGAATGCAAGTGGCAGAAAGGCTTTCCTCTGTCTGCTGAAATAACTGAATCCAAATCCTAGGATAGGCAGGAAATGTCATCTCTCTGGTTGCAGCCGGTTTTGCAATTAATAACTTAGCATGGTCATTGGGAGTGGGGCAGCTGGAACTCATTGTAAATTTGCCATCATTGTGAAATCAGCAGCACCATGTTGTTGCCTTACCTGGCACTGTATTAGCAGGGGTGAAGTCTCTTTTCTCCTGTCTTCTCCATTTTCCATTTGTTCATCCTGGTCTTTTGCCAGTGGAGACTGAACCGATGCAGACTGCACCCTGGTCTCACCCCGCAGCTTGTTCAGATTGTCTTCCAAGAGGCGCCGCTGGACCACACTATGTGGCTGCTGTCTCCATCACAAAGAAAGAGAAATCCCAGCTAAGTATGGAGCTAAGGACAAGGACGTTTGCTAGCCCAGGGAAAGAGATTGCAAATGCTTGACCCAGCTGATTGTCCTGATGAAAGGCAGGCTTATCCCAAAAAACTTTCTTTAAATCCCAAGATATTTTCTGCAGCCACTACGGTGATGATGTGTTCGGATGTCTGTGGCAGACAGGCCTCTGGAATGCAATTGTTAGAGAAGAATATGCCTGATACATGCTCTCCCCACCTGTATCTGTTCCTTCAGCTAAACATGCCCTTGGCAGTCTCATGCCTGTTCAGGTCCTGCAATGCACTACCTGATGGGTGTGTGCTGACATCCAACCAGGCATACTCACACCTTCTAATGTGGGAGGGTATGGGGGTGCAGCATGTGTACATGTGGGTAAGAAGGCAGGACTCCAGAACTTTTTGGTGTACAGGGAATTATTTGTAGTGAAGCGGGAAGCTTCCACCGCATAGGAAACAAAAACTAGCTTCTAATGTTCTTTGGAGTCTGTCTCTGCTCCCTTCCATCAGAAGTGGTACTATTTTGACTCTTTTACTAGTTGGGGGAGCATCTATGAAGCCCTATGTTGTTCACAGCTAGAAGGGAACGCCATCAGCCAGAACAATAGCTGAAGGAACTTTACTCCTATCTCATGTATCTCATTCATATCTCATGTATCTTGTATTCCTATCTCATTCCTATCTCCTTTCTTCTGAGCAGAAGAAGAGGAGATGCACCAAAAGGTAAAAAAGATTGTGAAAAACTTCTCCCGACATTGCATACAAACACAGGAAAGTGCTGCTTTGGAAAGAAAGCTCCCTTTGTCGTCAGCTTGATGCTCTAGTTTTTGCCTGATGTTGATCCAAGTGTCTCCAGTCCTTGCACAGCTCCTGAATCAACAATGGGCAGCATCAATGAAGTAGGCCTGCTGGAGGTAGCTTTGTCCTTTCTCCATGTACTTGACCCCATGCCCCTTCTCCAGGAGAGTAGCTGCTGAGAGCTGACAATAGTGTTCTCAGTAACAGCTGCCTGTATGAAGAAAGGCAATGAATCTAAATGGGATAATGTGCTACAGCATAAACCGTTGCTTTTATATTTACAAAAAAAAAAAAACCAAAAAAAAACAAAACAACTTTCAGATGGTGCAGCAGTTGGATGTAGAATCTTATTAATGTGCAGGCCAAACATCTGAATTAGACCAGACCTGCCAATGAGTTGAGCATTATTAACCCTACAAGGTGTGTGTGCTTCAGAGTAGCTTTATGGTCAGTCAGGGGGCTGAAGCTGGGGAACTGTGCAAATTGCAACTTGAAGCAAACTGACTTGCCAGTTTTGCCCAATGGTTGGAGCAGGACAGCTTTTACTGGTTGTTTGGTTCCACTCAGCATTGCTCATTGCAAGGTGCCAGATTCCCTCATGCCTCTGTTTCCCTGTCCCTCAAGGAGTGAGAATCACATCATTCACATGCTGCATGAGAGACACTGCAGTAGTTGAAAAAGTGAGGGAAAAATATCCCTCTGTTCCTGGTCTTTTCCTGGCCTACTGCGCATGCCCACAGCACAGCTGGCTGTTGTACTTCCCTCCCTAAATACTCTGAGCACAGTACTAGTTTGGCTGCCAGCTAACATCTGGGCCATGGGAAAAGGGGAGGGAACTGACAGCAGGTCTCAAAATTCCCATCCTCCCTCCTGTCTTCTCTCACAATCTGGCGTGCAAAGGACTGTTCCCTCTCCCTGCAACCTTTTCCCACAGAAAGAGCAGGCCCTTTGCAGCTGCCACCTCTATCCCTTTCTTGTGACTTAGGCTGGGAAGATGCCAACCTCTGATGGGGAGTAGATGAGCATTGTGGAGGCATCTGATTCAAGAACAGACTCCCTGTCTTCTGTCTTATCAGTGAGACAGAGAAGTGGAGACTGTTGTCTCTCTTGGGCTGGTAAGAAATTAAGAGGATGGTGAGGGAGGACCTGAAGGGCGTTGTGGCCAGCAGGTAGAAGGGAGGCCCTCTCAGGACTCTTAGAAAGGTCAGAGCAGGTTCCCAGTGCAACTCATCACATTCAGGCTCTCCAATGTGAACTCTCTAGGCTTTGATATGATTAATGAAGTGGTAAGAGCTGCGGATCTTGATTTTTGGGAGAGAAGACAGATCTTCAAACCTTCTTGGTACTTTCAAAATATTTTAGCTCATGGAGCTTTTTTTTTTTTACATTTAAAAAAAATAGTGTCATGCTTGTAGTTGGTCAAAAGCTGTAAATGTGAGATCTCCACCGAAATGTATAATTACTCATTGTTCCAGATGTGATGGGCTCATCAAATCCCAGGCACTACTAAATGCATTGCATAAGCTGAATGCACAACCAGAATACACAGAAAAGAGCGGCAAAAAGTAACAGCCTGACTTTGACTGTATAAGAAAACGTGTACTTTTTTTAAATGACATGGGGCCTTGCTCTAATTTTAGGACATGTAGGGCTGCCACAGTTGGAGTCTCTGGCACTGCGCATGGAGACATGAACTCTCCTCCCAGTGTAAGTGCTATAGGACTGGGGTGTTTTGCACTCTCCAAGATCCAGCACTTCCTGCTGCTGCTGCTTTGTTTTCAGCCTTACGTTACTGTCCTCCAGGATGGAGCCAGATCAATTTAGGAAACACAGATGGAGTTTTGCATGGGGCTGGAGGAGGAGTGTCTGAAAGCATATTTTGGACTCTAATTTGCAGCCCCCAAAACATCACATTGATATCACAGTGGCTCATCAAGTTGCAGAGACTGCTGAATTGCTCTTGAAAAATCCAAGGCCTGGTTCTTCTCTTGCTCCAAGGTAAACAAGAAGCTGCCACATTGACCCCAGGTATGGCACCATGTGTGCAAACTTTACACAGGTGCCACTTTACTTTGTGCCTTCTGACACCAGTGCAAAATTTGTGTGGCAGAAAAGGTGTTATGCTTTATTCACTCCTCCCTAGCTCCATGGTAAAAAATGTTTCGGCCGTTCTGTTATGGACCAAACATGAGCTATGCAGTGGTTTTCAGTGATCAAATTCTGTCTGCATGCAAGGAAGCCTCCCTCCTGCCTAGAATGGTTAATTTGACCGGGAGAGCTGCTTGTGGCAAGTGATTTGGACAAGGCTGGAGGCCCCGACTGCCACCCACAGGATTCTCACCGTGGCCTCTGGCTAGCACCACAGTTGTCGTTTTGGGTCATGGCATGACAGGAGTCAATGCCAAAGCAAAGCAGGTAGACATGTTTCTCTCTGCCTTTGTGGCTAGGCTAAGCAAACACCCACTGAAAGATTCAAAAGTGGCTTCTCCCTGTTCCCTGCTAAACGCTGTCGGAGGAAGGGCCCAGTGGCATGTCTGGCTGTCCCTGCCTGAGGAAATGTTTCAGCTGCAGTGATGCAGGGTGCAAAGGGCCAGTGCTAGCCCTCCAGAGCCAGCCTGAACAGGGCGTTCCAGCCTCTGGGGTGGCCAGACCCCCTTCCCCACAGGGAGGAGAGGCCCTGTTCTTTGCTAACACAACGCTTAGGTTGACTCCCCTCTTGTACTTCAGACAGTGACTGTGTTCAGAGCCAGAGGGATGCTCAAGGCCAGTCCCTGCTGACAGCCGTATGTGCAGCTCCTAAGGGCTGGCAGAGCATGAGGCAACAGCCCAGGGTGACTTTGAGGAGCCACCCTCGACCCTGCTGAGCCAGGGACTCTCAGGAGCAGCTAAGGCAACTGTGGGGAGGGTGGTGGGAGCAGGAGCGCGTGCCACCACAGGAACCTGTCAGTGACCCTCCATCTGCATGTGGCAGAGCTGCTGCACCCAAAGGTTTCAGCACAGAAGATAGCTTCCATTCAGGCCCAGTGCCTGGGACTCTGCCTGTCCTGCACACATGTGCCCCTGTGTGCAGCAGCGCCTTGCTGCGAGCAGCCATGGGGACCCCCACAGGAGCTGGGAAATGACCAGAGGAGATAGATACATAAGCATGAGCATCTGCAATGATCTAAGGATACAGAGGGAAGCACGGGTTGCAGGGAGGGACAAACATTTTTATCACACCCATTGACACAGCTGGATGTGCCCTCATCACTGGCCAGACCCAGGCCCTCTTTTGGGAAAAATGTTTAGACCTCTGCTCTGCATCCTTGAGCAGTTAAACTCCACAGTGGGTAAGTTAGAAAGCAAAACTGCCAGGGCAAGGGGAAGATGTGTGCAGTTAAGCCAGTAAGAGATCCCATGAGAAACTGCTCCCAGCCTTAGGGAAGTCCCTCCAGACCACAGACTGCCCAGGCTCCTGGAAGAGATCCCCTCCCTGATGCCTCCTGCTCCACATCTCCACAAGGCGACACCCACAGGCCTCACTCCCATGCCTCCTTCCCAAAGGTTTTATTCACAGGTGCTGGCCATTACAGCTGCCTGCCTGGCTAGTGGTCCTGCCCTGTACTTGTTCCTCCAGAAATCCAAAGAGTAGAGGGAAAGAGAATAATGCAAAAAAAGATTACAAGGTCAAATATAAGCCTCTAATATAAGTTTCATGAATTGTGCTTCCCTCTCTGCTGAGTCCAGGAAGGAGTCTATTTTTGAGCTGGAACATGCAGGAATACATGGGGGCTTTCAGAGATGTCCCACAGAGAAACACACATGTGAGATGAACATATGTATGTACTGTGTGAGTGGAAAGTTTGATCCCAGAGAGTCCTTCTAGTCCATGTCTGCCTTCTTCTGCGAGGAGTTTGGTCCCTATGGTGATGCATGGGAAGATGGATGCAAAAAAAATGGGTGACTCATTCTTTCCTCTCACCCTGACCTGCTCCTAGATCATGCTGAAGGGAAGGTTCATCTTTGCTGAACCCATGACCCTTTCACAAAGCCTGAAAGTAGTTCCAACTGGGATGAAGGCTCTCCTCCCAAAGGGGGTCCCACTGGACTTACCAGATCCTTGGAGGTGCCGAGCCTTGTCAAGCTGTCCAGGGGCAGCAGGTCAGCAGAGTCCTTGTGCACAAACTGGGTGACCTGTTTAAGGCGCCTCTTCTGTTGCAGAATAGCTTTGTTGCTTGGCTCCACCTCACACTCCTGTCGCTCCAGGTCAGGCCTACCCTCACTCTGCTTTTCCTGCCAGTCTCCTTGCCCCAGTGGCAGGGGGCAGCTCTTCCTTGCACTCATGGTGAGGATTCAGACAGAACAGGTCCTTCTTGGTATCCTGGGGTGTTCCCTGAACTCGTGTCCTAGTGTTTGCCCTCTGGAGGCTGACTCAGTCTCTGACCTCCTTTCCCTTTCCCTTCCCCACAGCTCTCCTTCTCTCACTTTCTTTGCCTTTCTTCCTGCTCTTTTAGTTATGACTCACCCACCTCTGAAGTTCTTCTGTACCTTTTTCTCCCTCTGTCCTCTCTACTTCCCCAGTGTGCCTCTGGTTTGCAGCTCCTCCTCTCCCTCTCTTCTCCTACCCGGACTGCAGTTCTGCCTCCTCCAGTCGATGGATCCCTGTCGTTACAGAAAAAGCGTCACGTCCGAAAACAATTTCCATAAATTACAGCAGAGCTGGCAAGATGCTCCAGCTGGAAAAATCCAGCAGCAGAAGGATGACCCTGCTGCTGGGGGCTGGACTTACCTCCCTTGGACTATGGATGCGCATGCGTGTGAGAGACTGTGTGTGTGCGTGTGTGTGTGTACACTGCCTTTTCCTCCTGATACACTGAAGATACAGTAAATCTCTTGGTGGCAGGCTGCACAGCTCAATGTCTCTGCTGGGGGGCTTTGATGCATCTCAGTAAAGCTGTAAATACTGGAAACAACATGGTTCAGCCTAGGAGATGATGCAGTACCTTGGTAAATAGGAGAGAGCATCCACCTCAAGGCTCCTGGCAGGCATGCCCAGTCTCATTTCTGCAGAGTGTTATGCATTTGGAAAAGGCTGCACTAGAGGATTTTACTGTGCAGCTTGAACGAAATGCTGAAAGTTTCTGCTTCCAGCCAGGGCCTTACTCTGCCCTCATTTTCACCCTTCTCCGTCTGGAGCAATTCCCCCAAAGTTGCAGAAGCCTAAAATCACTGGTTCGTCAATACCAGTGGGCTTGACTCCCTCTTTACACTAAGAGTATGCTGTCATTGCTGTAGTGTGGGATGTCTGGACCAGGGCAGGCATCCTGCCTCTCAGGGGAGAGAGGACATGGCGGACCTCACTTTTTCAGTTTTCTGCCTCCACATTGTCCTGCCTGAAACTGTGAGTTTCAACTTGAACTGAAGCTGCTTTATTTTGATCCATTTTCACTGGTGAATGCACTGCCCCAGTAAGCAACAGTTCTGACATCATGTACAGAGGAGGAAACTGAGTTTTTGTCAGCTCTGAAGCTGAGGACAGCATTACCTTTCCATGAATGTCAGCTGGGAGTGAAACAGCTTTCATGTACAACATAGAATAGCAGCCACAGACTATGAAAGTTACAGCAAAAGGAGGCTCCCTTGCTTTTTTCCCAGCTTAGCAGTATGTAACATTCCAACATTACTGGTACCAATTATTTCTATGTTCTAGACTGTGTATAAAAATGTAACACTGAGTTTGCAATGTCCGGAAGTAAATCCAATGGTCCGTGTACGATAGTGAGTCCAAACAGCCACTCTGAGACCTCAGTGTGGTCACAGAAACTACAAAAAATGTTGGCCTCAGTGCAGAGCAAACCATGGTGTTTCCCTTTTACTCCCTGCTAATCACCACAGTCTTGGCATTTCTCTTGGGCTCTTTGGTTGTCAAATGTTAGAGGGGAGGCTGGTCATTTTTAGAGTCATTCTAAAATTTGAAGAGGTTAGCCTTTTTGTTCCCAGTATGCTAACTGCTTTACATAAGGTAATCAGTACCAACACAGCGCCAGTTTGCAGAACCAGATTTGGCAGGAATGGAAGAAATATGTTTTAATCGCTTTACGCTGCAAGTCTGAACTCCAACATCATAATGCACGCAGAGTCCTATCAAGAGCTCAGCAGAGCTGTTTTCAACTGTCCTTGTCTCTCTGCAAGCCGAATTAACAAGAGAGTCTAAATATTGGATATTTCCAGGGAAGATGTGTTCCCGTGGTCTTTTTTTCTTGCCTCTAGGTTGTCATGATTCCTGATTTACACATACTTTTGACCTCTTGTGGGGTAGCCGAGCATCCTCTGAGCCTTGTTATCAAGTCCTTTAACCATCCATGTAAGCCCGTACTGAATCATGAACCTCTACTCTCACACAGGGCCAAGAGTTGTTTCCCCTCCTGTTGACTCTGAGTACCTCAGCAGCACAGTCTTGACAAGGCAGCTAGCAGCAATGGCAGTGTCAGTTTTCTTAAAGCCTCAGAACAGACCTTGAAACTATGAAGTAGAACAGAACATCTTGGTACCAGGTTCCCTACAGTCCCTGCCTTGAAACCTGTGGGCAGAGTTACACAATTCTGATGAAATAATCTTCCACCTTGGATGTGCAGGTGGGCATAAAGACGAGAGAGCAACCCCAGTTCCCAGTCCCATTTCTTCCTTGCAGCTAGCCACTCTTTATTATTTGTTCTTACACCACACCTTGACTAAGCTCAATCAAAATTGGTTTGTCTTGCAGCTGTGCTGGAGCCATTGCTTGAGTGGTTCTGCTTTAGGGTCTGACCAGCTAATCCTGGTCACTAACTCACAAAATATTTCTCTCCTAGTGCCTCAAAGGGGAGAATTCTTCAAATCTTGTTTAAAGCTTTCTCCCCTCCTTCATCCCTCCTCCAAAGAGCAGGTCACTTAACTCTTCATATCCTGTGATGTGTTAGTTCCCAGATCTGGCAAAAAACCCTAACGTTTTGATGGATATGGAGTCAGCTAGGAAATTATCTTCTCCCTTCAGAGGCATGCTGGGTTCTAGGTCACTGTGTTTCTCTGTTCAGCTATTACTTTTTCCATCCTGTTCTTCTTAAACAGAGCCCATTTACTAAGTAGGTTAGATGCTTTCAGGTTTTTGCAGAATGGACACTCTTGAAGGCTTTCTAACAGAGAGCCAGACCACAGTACAGTGAATTTAAGTTTATTCCCAGTAGCTCTGTCTTTCCCAGTCATCTTTGTTAGGCCCTGGAAAATAGTGTATGACTCACCAACAGCCTGTGTTAGAAATATAAAACTGATCTAGATAAAAACATTCATACACAATCCCATACACACTGACAAATTATTTTCCTGCTTTGATCCAGGCACATATAATAATAATAACTTGTTATACCGCGCTATTTTCCACCCTTCATACAGAAATTCTTACAGGATGTGTAACAACACTATTCAGACAGTGGAAGAACTACTCCACCTCCACAGAAGATAAAAGCCCTTCTCCCTGCTCCTGCTAGCAGCTTGGCCTTCTAGTTCAAGCAGTTACAGGTCAGTCAGAGCTCTAGGGCAAAGATTCCAGCTCCTAACCACAAAGCCACAGCACTATATCTGTGGTTGTGGCTGTTGGTCGCTGGTCTTGACACCCTCCACGTCTGAGAAATGCTGAAGAATTCAGAACTGGTGCCTGTGTTTCTGAGGAAGGTAGCCGGTTTGCTCAGCCAAGAAACAGGAGAGGGTCAATATTCCAGCCAGCCCTTCCTTTGTTGAGGAAGTTCAACACAGAACAAATACAGGCTGGAGGAGAATGGATTGAGAGCAGCCCTGAAAAGAAGGACTTGAGGGTGTTGGTAGATGAGAAGCTTAAAATGAGATGGCAATGTGCACTTGCAGCCCAGAAGGCCAACCATATCCTGGGCTGCATCAAAAGAAACATGACTGGCAGGTCAAAGGAGGTGATTGTCCCCCTCCACTCTGCTCTCATGAGACCCCATGGTTTTACACTGAAAAAGGGTAGATTTAGATGGGCCATTAGGAGGAAGTTTTTTCCTGTGAGGGTGGTGAGACACTGGAACATGTTGCCCAGGGAAGCTGTTGATGCCCCATCCCTGGAAGTATTCAAGGCTAGCCTGGATGAGGCTTTGAGCAACCTGGGCTAGTGGAGGTTGTCCCTGTCCATGGCAAGGGGGTTGGAACTTGATGATCTTTAAGGTCCTTTCCAACCCAAAGCATTCTGTGATTCTGTGATAAATTCACAAACAGTACCTGGAGCAGTGAAGGGGAAGAATGAACTCCTTTGCTGAAAGAAGTAATTCCCAGATTAAAGAACGAAACAAAGTAAAGATTTTACCACCTTTTGCTGGGAGCATTAGGGAGTATCCCAGCTCTTTGGAGAGCTGCTCTGTTGAAGGCTTTCACTGGGTTTGACTTTAAATTTTACAAGCTGAGGTTCTTTCACCACAGATTTTCCTTGTATCTCACTTCTGGGAAGCTTTACCTAACCTAATCATAATACTCTCCCGCTTTTGCAACTTCTGATATTTGTTTTCTTCTTAGAGAATTCACTTCAGCTTTGATTTTTTATCTTTTTTAACAATTTGGAAACTTATTTTATCCTCTTGTTGAGCCAGCACAGTGCAGGTGGGAGGGTGGGTTGTAAAGAGGATGTCCTGGTTTCACCTGAGACAGAGTTAATTTTCTCCACAGTAGCTAGTAAGAGGCTATGTGCTGAGGAGAAGGCTGATAACATACCGATGTTTATATTTGTCAGGACAGTCAAGGACTTCTCACCTTCCCTGCTGTGACAGTGTTGTCTGCAGGTGCAGGAGAAGCTGGGAGGAAGCACAGCCCCAATTACAAGCTAAGGATTTGACCTTAGGTTTAGGATTGAGACCCAAATTAGCCAATAGTGTATTCCATATCATGTATAATTCCATGTAATCCATGTCATGCCCAGTATATAGATGAGGATCTGTCCAGAAGTGCTCTCTCTTGCTCCAGGCTGTCTCCCTCTGGGTCACCCCTCCCTTGGAGTTGTCTCGGTCTCTCAGACACTTCGGCTCTTACCTCTTTTCTGGGATTGCAGTTTTGGGACTCTTCCTGCTCCAGGATCATTATCTGGAAATGGGTTGAGCCTTGGTCATCGGGTGATGAGCAGTATCACTGTGTATCACTCATTCATTTGTATATATTACTATTATCATTATCATTTTTATTGTATTCACTATTATTGTAGTTTAGTTATTAAATTGTCCTTATCTCAACCCATAAGTCTCTTTTCCCTTTACCCCTTTAATTCTCTCCCCCATCCCTGGGAGGAGGAATGGGGAGGGTGAGTGAGGGATTATGTTTTGCTGCCAGCCAGGGTAAAACTACAGCAAGGTATGTGGTGGAGCTACTGCAGCGAGGATACTGGAATTCTTTCGTTCAGGGCTGATTTTAAGCGGTGCACCTCCACCTGCTCACAAGCAGGAAAAGGGTGCAGATGGTCCTGTACAGTTTCCAGACCATCTGATTTCAAAATGTAGTTACTCACTGAAAAGAATTATAGAGAGAGACACTAGCAAAAAGCATGGCTTTTTCCTATGGAAATGCTGCTGCTGTTGTAGTCTTGCCCAAGTACTGTGCTGTTTTAAAAGAGGCATAACAGGAGCATGACTCTTCTGGGGAGGTTATCAGTCATCTCTATTTTTGGATGATGCTGCTGTGTTACCAGTTCTGTCTGTGCCAAGAGCTGGGGGGAGGGACTTTCTATCTCATGATGCAATTATCTATAGGTTTCCACCTGTCTTGAGTGCCCCAAACTCACTGACTTTAGTGTATCATCTTCATAGAATCACAGAATGGCCTGGGTTGAAAATGACCTTAAAGATCATATAGTTTCAACCCTCCTGCTGTGGGCAGGGTTGCCAACCACTAGAGCAGGCTGCCCAGGGCCCCATCCAGCCTGGCCTTGAACACCTCCAGGGATGGGGCACCCACAGCTTCTCTGGGCAACCTGTTCCAGTGCCTCACCACCCTCTGCATGAAAAATTTCTGCCTAATATCCAACCTAAATCTCCCCTCTCTTAGTTTAAAACCATTCCCCCT
>VZTO01014408.1:85800-102779 GCA_013400615.1 Syrrhaptes paradoxus
TTCCCCCCTCCCTCTGTCTATGGGGAGAAGAGAGACCGAATGTATTTGTCCTTGAGGGTATCCTAGCAATAACTATAAATGTTCTCTTCGTATCAGCTTTTCTCCTGAGCAGGAATTCAAAACATAGCTTCTTGCTAGCTATTTATGAAGAGAAGGGAGAAAAGGGGAAAAAAAAAAAAAATTAGCTCCCCTCTGCTTAACCCACTACAAAGGTAAGTCTCAATACTATGTCCTGATAGTGGGCAGGACAGTATGAGGACTGGGGCAAGACCAGGTCCAGCAGTCCTTCAATGCAGGTCCAGCCTTACTTAACTAGGTTGAGCTGAATACAGGGTGATTGCAGGCTGGTTCTTGCTGTTTGCAGTCTGTGTCTCTCCAAAGGTAAAGACAGTTCACAGTGTTCTGTTCTCAGACAGGTATACTTCTCTGTCTTTCTTTGACTCAGGTAATTCCTCCAGAACGGAGGCTGGCAGAGATATCAGTGCTCAGCTCTAAGCACTGAATGTATGCTTTTGCATAACAGAGGATGATGGGCTCGTGCTCAAGAAGTTCTCTACTATGCATTCAACCTGACTGCAGAAAAATTTCTGTCCGGCACAATCAACTCCCTGCTCTGCCCATGTAGCTCAAGTTCAATAATTGGCTCCCCATGGTCCAAAATAATGCCTTTGGTTTTGTTTCTCAAACAATGGTTTACGTCTGCCTAGCAGCTCCATCATCTTGTTGTTTTAGCCTTTGGTTCAGGACAAACATTTTCAAAACGTAATACTCCTACTCTACAGCCCAAGTTCCAGTGTTCCCACCATGACCTCACTTCATATACCTCTAGCATTTGTCTGAAAGTACAAAGTGCTTGAATTCCAGCTGTCTTACTTGCCTGTCACTTCACTCCTGAGCAATGGCATCCTTGAACAGTCTAGCTGCTCAAGTATAGGATACCTAAGCAATGACCTCCAGGAACAAACTCTGTCAATTTAATCTGACATCCTCCAAACAGCTGCTTTGCCAAGTGATTAGAAGCACAACTCCTCCCTTCTCTGTCTCATATCATGTTTATCTGCCTTCCAATACCTGATCGCATTTAATCTTGCGGTTATTTTCTGTGACGTGGGATATTAACGTGTCCTTCTCCCTTTGTGACAACAGAGATATGAAACTTCTTATTGCTAAAGATGCAAATATCTGTGACTTCCAGACTCAAACAACTTCTCTTCATAGTAGTTTACATTCTGCAACAACTCATTCCCATAAGTAGTGACATGTAAATACCAGCAGGGAAAGAACAGAAGTAAAAGACAAGACTTACCATTTTCAGCAATCTGGCTACAGCTACTCAGACGCTGGTGTGATGGCTTTATAACATTTATTATCTTTACATTGGTGAAAGTAACACGATGAAATTAAGGAAAGGATCCAAGCAGAATATCAGGCAAACACTTACAGATGGAGAGAAATAAAGTAGTCTCCCTGAGAGTTGTGATGAAATCCTCACCAAGTGGGGCTTTGAGTTAGGTTGGACAAAACACTGGGAAATCTCCTGTGGGAGCAGTAGGTAGGACTGCTTAACGGGATTTTTTCTGTTATTCTCCCACCTTTTCTGATACAACTGCCCTCTAGCAGGCCTCCCACTGGAATACTTAGCAGGAGGGGAAACTAGTCTTTGGCACTACAATGCTCAAAATGTAACCTCAGGTGGCCATGAAAGTACCTCAGCTGACAGGGACAGCAAGGAATCACCTGACTGGAACTGATACCATCCCATCATACCAAGGATGAGAGCATTTACTAATTTGCTGGAGACATGATCCTTAGTTATCTGGCTCTTGAATGTCAGTTGCTTGCAAGCATCCTCTCAGGAGCAAGAAGTGAGGTGGAAGGGAGATAAGGATGCCTTGAGAAACCCTCACAACAATCTGTTATGATTCCCTGATCAGAGAATGCTGATTTCAATCCAGGCTGGAGGGCATGAACTCCTTACTAGAGGACATTTGCAGAAAAGAAGGAATCAAGACCTCCTGCCCTCAGTATTGTCAAATCAATCCTAAACAAAACACACTTAAGAGGCTACTGGCACCCGACTGTTCTTCATCCTAAAGTTTTCTGAAGTCCTTTCTTATTTCCTGTTTAGGGGCAAGGAAACCCTGAGACTCAATCATAAGTGACAGAACTTTAGCTTCTACACTGACAAAAATGTTCTGGTCTGAAATTCCGATGGCAGCCTAGTAAAACATTTTTCACTGTTGGCCTCAAGCTGAGCAGCCATTTGTGCTAGGCAGCCAGAAATGCAAATCCAGGAGATGACTATTCCTCCCCAGAAAAACTTAAAGAATAATAATAATCAATACAAAGTGCTTGAAACAACTTCTGAGTAATCTCTAACAAACACATGATAGAGCCACAGTTCTGAAAACCACACACATCTAAATCTGCTTTTGTGTTTATAGGGGAAGGCTTTTTGAGTGAAACTTTTTTTGCATTTATGAAATACAGAAACTAGTCTACTGGTGGTGTTCTGATGTTTTAGACTAAGTTAGTATGGTTCTGACTGGTCAAGTCAGGATTTACCCATGAGCAGCAGGAAAAAGTATATTATATGAAGCAAGGAGTTGAGTAATTGAAGGTAATGTGGCATGGCCAACATGGCCTGAGGAATACAAAAAAATGTCCGAATGATTTCTTACTCAGTGATCACAGAAAAAACATACATTAGACAAGCAAAATTTGGGCATTCATGCTATGGCCCAGCCTGAGCAGGCTGCTAAGAGTGAAAGCAGCAAGGACAGTACTTGGCTGTGTTCCCACAGAAGCTTTATTGAGTACATAGAGACACGAGACATCATTTGTCAGCGAGCAGAAGGATCATATCTTTTCCATGGCAATTTTCTCTTTCGACACGAGTTCTAGAGAATTTGGATGAGCTGTCCTATTGCACCAAGAGAAACAAGCCAGAAGTGCCAGAAGGCACTTTTCAGCTGAAATATCAGCATTCGCTTTATAGGTTCTTTTTTACATTTTCAATGGATTATTGTAATGAGGGCAGTTTTAACCATTCTATAGAAATCCATCTTACGGCAACAGTGACTCTACCTAGTCCTCTCGATACATAATAATGGGACTATGGAACCAGAAGAGCTATGCAGCTTTATCCAATCTCTTCTCCATTCCAGCCAGCAAAAAGGAAGCCAAACCAAGATTTTATGCTGCAATCCAGATAACAATCTGTTTCAGTTTGTCTTGACTCACATATAGGTGATTTTTCAGATCTTTGCCCCAGCAGTCTTCAAAACAACATAGACCAATATGTCTGAAGTCAAAGAAGGAAAAGTGTTTTGGGCTCTCATCTAGAATAATACAGGAGATGTGGAACATATGGACAACACTCTAAGTCAAACCCTTTACCAGCCCAAATATTCCCATAACCCTATAAGAATAAAATTATTATAATTAAGGACTAATTTTTAAAATGTACACTATTTACAGACATTAAAAATACACAAAAGACACTAAGTAATAAGAGAACAAAGTAACGGGAAACAAGGACAGAGCTAGGAGGAGATTTCCAGGCTCTTTCCTATTGTTGAGGAGCACATCCATTTCCCCTGATACCTTAAGTAGCACATGCCATTCAGGGCCTACCTAGATGTTCTCTTGATAACCTCTCTCCAGGGATTCTCATCTCTAGCACAAGGTTAGAGAGGTTCTATCTTGTTCTCCAAGGTCTGTTGTAGCTTATAAAGGTAGCTCATAAGAGCCAATGAGCCTGTCTCCCAGGTTAGCAGGAGCCAATAATGCCTGCTGTTCCCACGGATGTGGGAATTAGTCAAAAGCAGATAGTTGTCTTAGACTGTGTGAACAGATCTCAGAAGAGTGGAGTGCTTTCTGTAATAGCAGAGCAAGCCAAATTCAGACCTCAGGACAGTTTACTTCAGTTCAGGTATAAGCTGAGACCAACTAATGTCTGTTCCTAAGTTTTCATCCTCAAGCCCAGGAAAGCTGATATCCAGAAGGATTTTGCTCAGACTGTCATTCATGGTGTCCAGGATAAGGCCCTCCATGAGCGAGCGGTTTTCAGTAAAGCCAGAGGCTGCCAGTTCAACAGATGATTGCTTAGCAGTCTCATGAATAAAAGATGGAGAGCTCATGAGGGGGGCATGCACCATGGCACTGGATTCTGTATTGAGCAGTTCCTGAGGGGACTCAAAGAGGGGATTTTTAAGAGGTGTGCTATTAAAACCCAGCAAGTCCTGGTTCTCTTGGAGGGGTGTGAATGGCAACTGAAGGGTTCTCACTGGGCTGAAGTCCAGCTCGTGGCTTCCCTTGGCTAAGGATGCAGACTTCCAGGGGTCAAGGCCCCCTAGAGGGGGGGTAGTAGTTGCCAAGACTTTGCTGGGAGTAGAAGAAACTGGTAATTTGCTGAACATCTCCTTGACTGGTGTTTTAAATGGCCCCTCTTCCCCATGCGAGCAGCTGAGATGTGATACATTCTCAATAGGCTGACTTTCCTGCAGGAAGGCGGGGTCTGCCCCTAACCGGAAAGGGTCAAAGCCAGTGCTTTCTGGCAAAACAACAACAGGCTCTTCTGAGCAAGGCTGTGCTAGGCGTTGTTTCCTTCTGGATCTGCCTATTTCCTGCCTTTCCCGCCTCCTTATAACTAGCGTGTCAGAAACACCCTTAGATGGTGACTTGAGTATGGTGAATTTTTTCTTCTCTTTTGTGGATGAGACTGGGAGGAACAAGCCTTGCTCTTCCTTTACTGTTAGGGTTGAGGCAAATGGGGACAACCAGTCATCCACGTGAGAGCCGCCTTCTTCCTTTATAGAGACACTCTCAGGGAAAGAAGCTGATTCCTCACAAGGCTGGAAGCTGCTCTCCTTTAGGGAATGGGTTGGGGAAAATAAACCTTCACCACACTGACTCTCCTCCTTGACAGCAGTCATGGGTAAAGAGGATGACTCTTCTGTAGAGAGTGACATCTACAAAGAAACACATGTGATATGTAGTCAGTAAGCAAGCATCTAACCCACCCAAAATCTAAATGATAGAGGAAGGAAGAAAAGGAAAACTGGTGCTTAAGGACAGCAGAACAGGTAAGAGGAGGATCTTCAGAAAGCAGTAACAACAGATAGAAATTGATCTCTTGTGTGAAGTTGATACAAAGAAGCCTACAGATCACATGAGAAGGATTTTAGCTAAGTAACAGGAAGTCATGCTTTTCAGAGCACTTCTGCTAAGAGTCACTTCTACTATAGGCAGAAGGACAGCTGAATGTTTCTGGAAAAGTGTCATCCCTTTGATTCCTCCTTACGCTATCTACATGTGAAATTAAAAAAAAAAAAAATAATTAGGACAGCTTCCCCAGAAACCAAAGAAAAGAAAAAAAATGAGGTTATTAAAAGAAAAAGAGCACAGGAGAAATATTAATCATAGCAGGAGAGAACATAAAGCAGCAGGCACACAAAGGAAAACAGGATTGTGGTTAGACAGGATGGAAGTAGTTAAAGCTTTACACTGTCTAATCATCTAAGAGCAGTCAGTGAGATGCCAGCTGTTTAACAGCTGTTTTGCTAGAGCCCAGAATAACTGGGAACTCCACAGAATTAGCAAACAGCAGGTACTGAAATCTCTGGGAAGAGTCTATGTGCAAATAAATGCTCTTTCAGAAGAAGTTCCATACATTACACATCTTTTCAGAGCTATCAAAAATCTAAATGCCTTAGGGGCAGAACAAAGCCATTTCTCCCCATTCTTATTTCTTCACATCCAAGCAGTAGAAAAAAGTTGTCTTGTGAAGTTGTAGTGAAATATAATAATATCCTTACAGCTAGTCAGCTAGCAGGTAACAGTCACCCTAGAGACAGAAAAGGACAGCAAGGATAGTCACTGGCTAGTTCCTTAATACAAGCTTAGAGTTTCAGAGCACCTGGTAAGGATGCACAAAGGAACCATATGAAGAACAAGGCACATAGAAGGCAAGAGCTATAGAAAAGAGAAAAAACCCAAACCCAACAGTAGAAAAAACCCAAGCCAAACAAATCACCAACCACACTACTTCCCCCTTCCTCCTCCAAAAGAACCAAACAAAATACCCTCCAAACCCAAGAAACTAACCTTTGGAGCAATGCGCACACGCTTACTGCTCTGAAAAGTCTCTGAGCTGTTCAGGGATGATCCCTGTGCCATGGATAGAGGAACCTTCATAGAAGGCTGCAAGACAAGAGGCTGACTCAAAGGAAACTGGATTGGAACCAGGTAGGAGTTGATGCGAGGAAGCAAAGGCTTGATCTTTCGGCCTGGAAGGGGAAGGAGGGAAAAAAAAAAAATTCACTAACCTCTTCTTACCCTTCCTCTACTACCTCTTGAAACCCAGGCATGTAACTGGAAGTCTTTCTAAACACCCCAAAACAAACATCTGATCAGAGATAGGCTTACCTACCTTCTCTGTTAATTTCAAGGACACAAATCCCAAGCCAGAAGGCCTGATGAATGACAAAACAGACCTTCATACAGATCCTAGCCCTCAAGTTGGGGCAAGTTCTGCTCTTACTCCATTTGAGCACCTAGCCCCCTTCATCTCCCCATCACGTCCTCTCTGACACAGCAATACTGCCTTCAGCTCCAAACCTGACAGTAAGAGTCCTAAAAGCTGGCAAACCTGGATAACAATTTCCACTTTTCTTCCTAAGGGAAACTGGGAGAGTGTCCCAGCTTTATGGGACTGGTTCTCTTTGACCTAGGCTAATATAGACACTCACGTGCATTCTGGGATTCAGTTTTGCTGTTCGTGTTTCTTCCTGTGTTCTTCTGGGGATCAGGAAGATGTCGCTTCTGCTGCTGCAGTCATGAAATACAAAAGAGAAGGAGAAAAGAAAGATCATTGAAGAGAAGCCATATTTATTCTGCTGCCTCATTCAGAACTATGAATCCAGAAGCCTGTGGTGTGCTAATAAAGACAGAGCAGCTGTTAGCACCCAGCACTCATGCCAGCTCTATCTCTGAGCCACTTGCTGTTTTGCAGCCATGCCACCTCAAAGACAGCTGCCAACCAAAAGCTGTGTAGAAAAAGAGATGGCATGACAGAGCTGGCCTGGCTGGGGACTCTACCGCAGACATGACGTGGTTTCAGTGTCCTCAGTGTCTGAGGAAATGTGAATAGGATGGCTTTTTTGTATCTCTATAAAAACCATAGACCAGACAGATGTTCAAGTGGAATAGCAGAGGTAACAGAGGAATCAGAAGTCTAAGCAGGTAGAAAGAAGGCCAGGGCTGTAGCTGGAACAAAAAAAAAGTGTTTGGCTGCTTGCCAGTCTATCATTGTTAAAACTGCTGAATGCAAGAGACACAGCAAACAGGTTCATTCTTCGGAGAGTTATAAAGCAGCTGGGTTCCAAAATAAAAAAGGAGCACAAAAAGATCCAATTCTCTATGGATCTGAGCCCCAAAACAGATTGGGACTGCTGCCATGGAGATGAGGATTTTACCAGAAATCTCTGTCTGGGCTTGTTCTCTGAAGCCTGTTGGTGCCCACTGCAACCTACTTCAGCAGTAGAATTCTAGTTGCTCAAAGCTGTACATCTCTACCAGCTGTATAGAGTGCATATCATCTGAAAGCAAGTAACCTTTGGCTCAACTCCTTTCCCCAACAAAGGTGAGCATGGAGCTTTATGAATAGGTGTAGCAGTGACTCAGTCCCCCCCCACAAGACTCTTGTCGCTTCCTTCAGTGACCGGCAAGAGGAGAATGGAAGTCCAAGCCCCGAGCTGGAGGGTAAGTCTTACTGATTCAGAGTGCTCAGGCGATGTTGGTAACCCCAAGTCCAGCGGCTGGTAGCAGCAAGGCATTCAGAGGGAGAAAAATAAGACGAAGTTATCATCCAAAGGGGGAACAAATGGAACATTTTAACGTATGATCTGAGCAAACAAGAGTCAATCTGCCCACCCACTGCAGAAAACACAGAAGAGTCTAAACAGACCTATACCAGACTCACAAGCGCCGTTTCTCCCACAAAATGGTACTTCCTAAGATACCTAGCTGGGATAGGGCAATTCCATCCCATGACCATGCAATCAAACAGCATAGGAACTCCTAGTTGAATTCAGTGGAAAGCTTCTCACTAGAATTTGAATCAGGCCTGTGGAAAGTGGTTGAACAAGCTCACTATCACATTTGGAACACCACCTGAAGAATAAATGCATCCCACAGAAGCTCCAGCTGCAGCACCTTTTCTTTCAAATACAGAGCTTATCTATTTGTCAAGAAAAGTGACAGAATCAAACTTCTATAAAAAAGCTGATGTCAAAGCAGCTTAACTTTCCTGTAAAAATAAGGTGCATCTGGCTACTGTGGCATTTAAGAACTCGACAGCCTGTCCCGTTTTCCTTGCATGAGACACTCACCTTAAATACCTGATCCAATGTTAGGCAACGGTTTGCATCAGGGTGAATAGTCCAGAAAGAGATTTTACCGTTAGTAGATGTCTCACGGACAAACATATCATGAAGGGACAGGTTGTGCCGAATGGAGTTCTGCGGAGAAAGAATTGAGAGGGATGTTGAAAAGCAGTAGTTTTGTTATCAGCACAGCAGGGCCTACCTGAGACTGCCCTGGCAGGCATTACACTCCAAAGCACAGGTAACACGGACCTTCATATTCACTGCATACCCAGCCAACCCTGTCATTAGTCTCTTATTCTACTTACTCTTGAGATGCCTGTTTTTACTCCAGTGATCAAACATCCCATAATCTTGCCTAAGTGTAATGAGAAAAGGGATACAAGAAGTAGAACAGAGAGCATCTGGAATGAGATGGTATTTGGGGTGGGGTATTTAAATTAATTTTCATCTTGCTCTGCAGGCTGGGGAACAACTTTTTATTTACATCTAGAAGGCTTATGATAATATTACCCTGTGGCTCATAGCAACTTGAGGGCCTGCTTTTTACCTTCCAACCTGGTTTAGCCACATGCTTAAAATATGGGAAGTGATCCTCAATCCAGGTATAGATGTCCTTCAGAGTCATACGCTTTTTCTCAGTGCTGTTGATGGCAAACTGGATCATGGCCATGTAGGAGTAAGGAGGTCGTTTTGATACTGAATCTGGGCATGAGGAGGAGGAGGTGGTGGCGGCAGCAGGAATAGAAGTGGCAGCAGTAGGAATAGGAGCAGCAGCAGAATCTTCTTCAGTCTGAGAGACAGAAGGAATGAGAAGTGAGCACTTACAAAGTTCACAAGGCAGGCCATGGACCATCCCTGGATCCTGCAGGTTCTGCTATTCAAATCAGTAAAAGTCAAACTCGGGTTAGAAATGGCGTTGCCTAGTTCTTGCAAGTCTTTGGATCCACATGGATTACTTCCCTATCAAAAGTTTTAGCGCACACTCTGTTGTCTTCTCCTACTTACCTTGATTCTTTCCGGCAGAGGCATCTGGTTCTCTTTCTCTACATCTTGCTTCGCAGAACAGGGACTTAGCCCATCAGATCTCATCTTCCCCAGCCACTGGATGTTCGTGAGACTATTGTCCAACACAGAGCTCATTGTCTCACCACTACCTGTTGGGATATCAAGCCCATAGCTCTGCTTACTCACAAGTAACACTCTCCCTCCTTCATCTGAAGTGCCGAAAGGAAGGCACTAGTCATAGTTCTAGAAGGGGTATCCCTCCCTCAAGATACAGACAGTATAGCATTGCAATGCTAACATTTCCTGTGGAAGGAATTCAACCTTGAATTCCCGATTTTGTGGAATCTGCCCAATATCTGAAAAAAACTACAGCCTTAAAAACAAACCTTCAAACCAGACTCTCAACCAAAACAGATGTTGATCCAGTGCTTCAAGAATTCAAGCATTTTTAGCTAAAGGATGGATCTAGTAAGCAGAGGCCAAGGAAGGTAGTGACAAACTCCAAGTGAAATACCTAGCACAAGACCCAAGTCAGAGGCTCAGATGTCTCCAGGTTTTCTAACTGCAGCAATTAAAACTAACATAGTTTTGCTATTTCTGGCGAGGTTGATGTAGCAATGAAGCTATTGCAGCTGTCTATGGGTTCCTGTCAGATAGTACTATACTGTGGGATAAGATTTACTACAGCCCAAAAGCTACATAGCTATTTGAAGTTGCAAATACAGATTTGATCTGAGCAGTGTTTCAAAGTAAAATCCATCCCACTTCTAACATTTGTTCAGCAGCTTCATGAGACAGACAAAGAGTGAGTTAAAGGATGGGAATCACCTCTTTTCAAAGCTCTAGACTTATATGTTCTGTCACCAACTGGATCTGTACTCTGTTAGTCTTGAATTCAGCCATAACCCTTTTGCTAAAGGAAACTCAGTCTTTTGTTCTTCTAGACTTGATTTCCTCAAGCCAGTCCCCTTTTTTCCCCAGCACTAAAGTTTTGCTTTGCTATACACCTTTATATGCCATCTCTTCCAAAAATATACGCACTAGACCCTTCAGATTTCACTGCATATGCATAGCTACATAGATGACTAGAATGAAATCCATAGCTATTTTGTAATTAATGAAATAGTTTTCATTACTGCATACTGAGATCCAAGCACTACACACATTGGCCCGTTTCACAGCTCTGTCTATCTGTCAGGACAAAAAACAAACAAAAAAAAAACCAAAAAAAAAAAAAGTGTAAAGATTACATACTGTTGCTCTCCTGTTCCTGTCCAACCACAGAATCAATTCCTGAATGCCAGAGCATTGTCCCCTGGGCAAGACCAGGTGTCTGTGTAACATTCTTGTCTCTTTCTTGACCATCTGCAGCCTCGGTTGCTGCACTGGGTTCCTTCTCTGATGAGAGATGCGGCGATAGTGTTGGACCTGCTGAATGGGACATGCCCCCACTGCTAATGAGAATGAACTTGTTGGGCCCATTATTGCCACATTCTTTTCCTTTTGCTGTTAGTGCCTCTATGATGCTCTGGATATCAGCATTTGTAGGTATGGCCACCACTTGTGTGTTGGGCATGGTAGGATGGTCAATTATCTTTATTCCTGCTGGGAATTTCTGCAGACCACAGTCCATTTTGTCTCTGGGTTGCCTGTTGTGTTGGTCCTCCTGAATGTGCTCCTGCTTAGGGGTCTTTTCATCCTGACCACCGTTCTCATCTCTTTCTGAAATACTGAATGCACCCTTCTGTGGGAGGGTCAGTTTCCGTCTTTTGAGAATTAACGGCCTGCGAGGGCTGGTCCTCATTGTTGATCCACACAGTCACTCTCCATTGAAAGGGACAAGAACAAATTCTGCAAAACGAAAGATACAACATAAGAGTTCACAGAGTGGGAACGACTAGGAAGAGTGCAGCAAATCACCACAGGTCTCCCACAGCAGTTCCTACAAAGCTAGAAACAAGGCAGGAAAATAAAAAAATTAATAAAGTTGATGAGGCTATTGGAAAATAGCACTGTACCTCCTTTATCTATAGCTTATATAAGGAGGACAGGAGAGGTATTTGCAGAGTAGATAATTCATATCACAAGTTGAGGGCCAGAGTACATAATAATGAGGAAAGTATGTACATGTGCTTTACAGAAAGGAAGACTAAGACTTAGCTGTAAAGTGACTTGACCAGCATCAGCCAGCAAGCTGGAGAGGAGAGAAGCTAGAACACAAAAATAGCAGTCCTGATTCTTATATCTCATTACTGTAAGCAGCAGATCATGTGACCTGAGAGAAAAGGGAATTTAACAGATGGTTTAAGATCTAGGAAGCAGAGATTGTCCCGAACACTACCAAGGCATACAATAAATGCGACAAAAGTTAGGTGCTTGAAAATAAATGTGAAGTAAATGCTTTAGTAATTCCTTCTGTAGATTTGTCAAGAACCAGGTAAATTCATCATTGGACAGCATACAATTGAAATATCAAACTTTTGGACAACAGACAATTTATATTATAAAGCAGAGGAGATAAAATTCAGAGACACTGCTTTCTGGGTAAAATGTAGTGTGTCCCTTCTAAGAACACCACTTATAAATATGCTATTCAAGAATTAGGTAGAGGCTGTCTCTTGCAGCTAACTATACCAGACCAAGAATACACAAAATTTACTTAATTGTTTATCATTAGGGATGGCAGGCCAAATAGAAACAAAAAACAACAACAAGAATAAGCCTTTTGCATTGGTAGATTTGACAGGGGCAGCTAGTACACAAGAAAATTCTCAGTAGGAATCACCTGCATACATACAAACCAGAAAGAATCTGGCAGATAAAAACTGACTCAATTCCCTACCTGCAGGGAGCAGACAGCCCCGTGGTCAGGAGCTGCCCAGCAGCCAGAGACCACCAACGGAAATGTTCAGCAGTACAGATAAGTTGTAGCACCCAGACAGACACAGCCCTTTGCGATTTGCTCCACGACCTTAAAGGGAGATCCCTATAAGACAACAACAAAAGAGTAACCTTTAGCCAGCCTCTAAAAAGTTGCCTTCCCTACAGGAACGAGCTGCTTCCTAAGAAGACCTCGAGCTGCTACCACCAGTATAGGCCCAGAAGCAACCCTGTGTCTGCACGGCCCCAGGGGCGTTAAGGGGGGGAGCACTAAGGGCCCCTAGCTCCTTCTTCACCCACTCTAATCCCAGCCCTACTGCACTCGCCCGTGTGTCCACCTGCTCCCCCAGGGCCCCTCTGCTCCAGGCCGGGCCTAGACGTCTCCTTCTCCCAGCCACCCCCGACGCTCTTAGCGCGACTCTTGCGGGGTTGCGGGCCCCTGCCTCCATCCCCCGCAGGGAGACACCGGGGAGGGGGAGGCTGCAGCGGGTGCCGGGCGCAGGTCGCGACTCACCACCTCCCCAGCCAGGCAAGGGGTACGGAGGGAGGCGCGACTCCAGCGCTTCCGGACTCCAACACCGCTCACAGCAGAAATCGTTTCCCGGTTTGAATTTGGCGCCTGGCGACTCGTTAGCATCACGTGCCGGTGTGGACCAATGAGATGTAGCAGGGGCGGGGCAGATAGGGCCAATGGGCTGCCGCGGCGGGGGACATGGACACGGTAGGCCGTGAGGGGCTGCCCCTGCTTGGGCTCGGGGAGGGGTTGTGTTGCTCTCCTCAGGGCGTTTGCTCAGCTGGCGTTTGAGGTGCGGGCCCTGTTCCGGGAGAGCTGCCCGTACCCAGCCAGGGGCAATCCCGGGAGCCTCCCTTCGCCGCGCTGCCTCTGGCCGGGGGCTCTGCCGTGTGCTCGGGCACTAGCCGCTGGGCAGGCCGCCGCGGCGCCGGTCACCGACCTCGGCTGATCTCTGGTGAAGAGCTAGGGAGTTACACCATTTAACGGGTGTTACGGCTGTATCTGGCTAGGGGAGCTCCCGGTAGTCCCTGAGCAGGCTGTGCATTTGGTAAGCAGTCAGCCTATTGCAACCTTATGCGTTGGGTAAGAGAATGTATTTCTTGGAAAATGCTCTCTTTGAAGTTCTTCGTCAGTACCGATCTGTTTTTGAATGGAAAATTGAATGCAATTCAATATCATTCTAATTAAAGCTTATTTACTGGGTTTAAAAAAAAAAAAGCAAGGTATGTAGAATAAAGGAAGGAAATGAGAATACAGGAAGGAAATGTCAAGGATGTTCTGCATTTAAAAAATCAAAAATTCCTGAAATTAGGAAGTATGGGTAACTAGCTACTAGAAAGGGAAAGACTTCTGGTTATCTCAACCCTGCAATGTATCTCAGCAGTTTTATGGATTACGTTGAAAAAAAGAAACAAGTTTTTCTGACTTTAACTTCCTAAACCATCTTTTGTGACTAGACTAGATATTGAGCAAATGTGATGTGGGCCTGATAGCTGACTTGACATAGCTGGTTCAGTAGGTCAGCTACTCCTATTCCAATTTTTTTTTCTTCTCTCCCCACAGTTTGAATTTCCTTAAACTTCCAGTGACCAAACCTATTCTAAATATAGTTGGTTCTGTACTTCAGTCAGGCCTTATCATAGATGCTTGTCTTTCAAACTTCTTCTAAAATATTTTTATGAAGAAAAATGCTTATGTGAGTTTGCCTGTCTTGTGTATTTTAAATATGTATTTTCATAAGAAACCAATTTTTTGCAGCAATGTTGAGTCTTGCCCAAAGGCCAGTTCAGAACTTTTACAGCTGGGAGATTTGTTTTGTCTATATCTCTGTCTCCCTCAACATATTTTGCTATCAGCTTTCCTGAAGCTTTGGAGTGTTTATCTATTCTGATGTGCTGTTTTGAAATCTACCTGAAATTTGATAGAAGGTTCAAAAACTACATGTAGGAAAAAGACTGCATAGAGATATGTACACTGTACTGTTGTATAAATGTTTCACTTTTGTTAAAAACTAGATCTGAGGTTTCCAAATAGGTTTGTCTTTAAGTGTATTTATTCGCATTTACAGACTCGAGAGCACCTTAGCATCTCGTTGGGGTGCTTTCCTCTTTCTCCAGTTGGGTCCATCAAGCATCATGAGGTTTCTAAGTCGTTTTATCACATCCTTTGATGCCACCAAAGAAGAAATTTACCCACAAGGGCAGGAAGACAGAGCTGGTATTCCTCGAGAGGCCGCGAGAGGGACCCGTCCATTGCTATGAAACTCTGCTCCATTCAGCTGAGAATTCAAGGCGTGTTCCTGCAAAACCTGTAGACCGGAACACCTCTGCTGCCTGGGTTGGTATAGATTACCCTTCCAGCTGTAATGGTTTTCAAGTTTCTCCCGTATGTTTCAACAGAAAGTTGCTGTCTGGGATACTAAAAATTAGTAGCACTGACTTGAATTCACTGCAGCTGCCTAAAGCATAAGTGCTTTTGAGTTGCTTCACGTTCTAACTACAACCACCAAAGCCTTGGTTATTTGAAGGCATATAACTGTGTGCAGTGTGTACTGGTTGTCTTCTGAAAAACTAATTCTCATCAAGAAAACCCTGTTTTCTATGGCAAGTGAAAACCCTGCACATAATAAACATTAAGGGTAATTTTTTTATTGGCTTGCTGCTTGAAATAACTGCTGAACTCTAAATCTTACAAGTTAAAGTACTAGGTGTTTTGTTTAAATCTGACATTGCTAAATTTAGAGAACATAAGCTTTCACTTCAAGATTTTTTGTTCTAACCTGCCCTCTTTTCCATTCTGTGTTTTGAATAGTTTCTCTCCATATCACTCTTCTGATGGGCTCCCTTTCTGATCTGAAAAAATATTGCAGGGACTGTTTGCAGTGTCCTAAGATACTCCTTACATCATGTAATGTAAAGCCTTTTTTTTAAAGCAAACAGGTGCTACAAAGACAGACTGTTCCTATACAACAATAGTCATCACCTAGGGGAGCTCTCTTCAAGTGTTATTGCTGCTTGACTCTCTGCTCTTCACAAAGCAGGCTCAGGAAACATGGTTTCAAACTTGCACGAAACATTCCTTCGTTCTTGGTGACCTGGAGTTATTTTTGTGGTTCCTTAACCTCCAAGTAGAACAAGTTCAAATTTTTTCCCCTTTAATTTTTTTTATATGCTTGAGGCAGTTCACTCTACGGCTTCTGAAACACTAAGTAAAATAACTTCTGTGAATATGCATTCTTTTTGTTTGGAAGAGGTGGAAATATCCACACTGGTACTTAGCTCTTTGATTCCAAACATACAATGATTCTAAAATTTGTTTGGAGCTATCAGCACTGAAACTGTTCCATATTTTTCCATCTGAAAATCCTGGTAGATTTGTAACTTCTTGAAGCATCCTCTGCAGATTTTCTGTCAACTCATTCAGTGGCAACTGATTTTCTCCTCCTCTCTTCTTCATGTTATCGAAGTTTTTCATATCCTCTTGGCTGCTAGGCTCCTGCACCAGAAAACCCTACCCTACAAGTTCTCTGAAGCCAGGCAGCCATATGCTTAAAGTCAGTAGTTCACCTATGTTCTTTTAAGTATGTGCCAGGGAATTATTTCTCTTTACCTGCACAAAGGCTTTGCATTCAAACAGTTCAGTTGTACAGCAGATAATCACTGTCCATAATTAAATTGCACTTAGATTTTTGAGGGACAATGTCGTAACTTAGGGATACATAGCTATCATAACTAGAAGCCATTTTGGTGTGCTCTAGGAAAAGCAAATTGCAAGGAACAGAACCTGATTTTTTTTTTTTTTTTAATGATCAGGAGGATAAAGAGTACCATAACAGAAGGATTTCCAGGTTTTGAGTAAGAGTCTAGTATCTTTCAAAGAAATATAGATTGTTGAGCTTTGACCATCTTCTATAGAAACCTGATTTTAGAAGTGGCTTTTGGGTGATTTGTTATTCCAGAATATAGAGATTAACTGTGTTCGGAATTAAAGATGTTTTGGGGGAATATCCTGCAAGCCTTATTAACATAATCTAAGGTGACAGAACTAAGTGGACACCCTTAAAATCATTTTGTATTGCTCTCAGTTCAAGCCATTCAGGGAGACTGAGGATGTAGTTCATTGAATATACTCGGAGTTATGCTAAAACACAAAGAAACAGGATCCAGCTCTGAACTGTTTTAAATCTGCAGGGGTTACAGGAGTAGATGCCAGTCAGACTTATCTTTAAAACCCAAATCTTGAGCGCTTTTTAAGTTGAATAGCTCACTTGCACCTCACTGACTTTTCAGGGAAGAGTGGCAGAATGTGATGTTAAAGTTCAGAGGTATCTCCTGCTTAGCAACTTGGTTAATGACTGAAATGCTTTGCTGCAGACCAGATTACCCGCTTAATGAACTGTGGCGGGTTGGCCCTTGGCTGGGGGCCAAACCACACACACCTGCTCACACAGTCTCTGCCCCCACCCAATGATAGGGGAGAGAATTAAAGAGGTAAATGACAAAGAGGACTCATGGGTTGAGATAAAGACAATTTAATAACTAAACTGCAATAATATTGGAAATAATACTATATACAAATATGCAATGTGGTACACAGTGATTCTGCCCCTCCCCACCTGATGATCAAAGGCCCAGCCCACTCCCGGCCAATAACCCCGGAGGAGGGAGGGAATGGGTGATACACAATGATAC
>VZTO01014409.1:4248-15040 GCA_013400615.1 Syrrhaptes paradoxus
CCCACCTCATTCATCAGTGGGCCTACATTGCCTCTGGTGTTAGCCTTATCTGCAATGTATTTGAAGAAGCCCTTTCTATTATCCTTGACCCCTCTAGCAAGGTTTAATTCTAAGGAGGCCTTAGCTTTCCTAGTTGCCTCCCTATACTCTCTGACAACATTCTTATACTCCTCCCAAGTGGCCAGCCCCTCCTTCCATGATGATCCTGGCTTTCGAAGGATGATGACCATTAATCACATTGAGCCAAGAAACTATCAGTAACATTTTTCACTCTGTTCATCCTGTTGTGTTAAGCATCAGTGTCAAAAAATATATTTGTTTCTTTTTGTTTTTAATATAACAGCCACAGCTCTGGAGCCAATGATTTATCAAGAGTTTCTAAGCAGGGGGTAGAGGATTTCTTTCTGGTTTGTTTTTTTTTTTTTTTTTTTTTCCCTCCTTTATAAGAAACTCAGATCTTACTCTGTTTATTCAGGAAGATTCAAGAGTAAGGTAACAGGACAACACAATCAGGTGTTGGCTTCATACACTGATGACTGACTATTCCATTCATACCATTTAAAACTGTGTTTGCTATTTCTCTTAGCAACCTACAGCACTAACCACATTCTACAAGCAACTTGAACTTGCTAGGAGTCCAGATTTTCTAGAAGACTTGTGATGTAGTTCCCATGACATCTCTCACAGAGTGGAAAGACACGGGGGGTGGGGGGATAAAAAAAAAAACACAAACCAAGCAACCCTGGTATTTTTATGACCAACGAAAACATAGAAAGGAGCATAGATTTCTGCATGTAGAGAGAGAAACCAAGGAAATTTTAAAACAAAAACAAGCCAGCCCAAACCTGACAAGTTGCCTAATGGGAAAGAAACAAAAAGCCACATTAAGGTAAGTTTGGTTTCCGTATTGGTCACTTTTAGAAGAAGTCAGAAAGAAAACATGATTGTTGATAACAAATATCTTTCTGTCAGCACATGCTCAATATTGTATTTGGTAAGTTCTGCTCTTAGGTGAACCAGGTTTTCTGCACTTAACTCAATTTTTATAAAAGAAGTTGAATCGGGAAATTAAGCACTTAATAGCAAAATATGCAAGAACTAGAAGGCAATAACACTGCTTAAAAATGAGCTGATGCTCAGAACACTGAAAGAGTCCCCCAGCTTTCAGATGAGCCTTGCTACACATGCAGAATGCTTCGAGGTGCTCTAGTTCATTCATTCGGCTTACCTCCCATATCCCTTCTGCTTTTGCAATGAAGTCCTGATTCTGATAAGTCATTAGAAGTTTGGCTGCCATCCGCAGTGCAGCAGAACACCCCCACGGGTGTGACTGGAACTTCAATCCTCCTGCTGATGTGGTAACCAACAATTTATTCGCCTCATACAGGGATGGTGCAAAGATCACTCTGTGGGTTCCTTCAACAAACTGGGTCACAGATACTACTACATTGACTTTTTCCCACTCAAATACAATCTCCAGGATCCAAAAATTGAATACAGTTTTGTCTTGAATTTCCAACAGCTGAAGGAGTGTGGCCCTGGTAGATCTGAAAATCAAAGTCCTTCATAGCCTCAACGTGACCTTTACACTTCAGACATTGTATTTGCAAGTCTGAGGTTTTATCAAAAAAAACCTCACCTGGCAGGGCATTGTGAAAAGCAGTAGGGATTAGCTACACTGCAGCTTCTGCATGTCACAGGTTCCCACAGGAGAATGAAGAAGCACATCTTCAGGATGGATTATTCTACGTACTTCTCTCTGCCCACCATTTCCAGATATTCGGTGACACGAGACTGGGATAGGTGCAGTACTTTGAATTTGGATGGGGAAGCAGGGAGGCTTAGAAGGCAGGGATTCAGGAGGGGAAGTCTGATAGAGGACGAGGATCTACTAACAGCATCCTGGTGTTTACAACAGGTTTTTGCAAGGCTAGAAACTTGCATGCCACATCAAACTGCTACTGATTTACTTTATGCACTTGGGGAGATGAGTCCGACTTTCAGGGTCTTGATTTTCCCATACAGAGATGATAGATAATTTTGCCCTGACAAAATTAATGTAAGAATATTTACACATATGCAACAACACACATAATAGCAATAACGCAAGAATACAAACAAAAAGATGGTGTGAAATCTTGCCGATTTAGTTTAGTGAACAAAAGCAAAGATTTGTATTCCTGATCTCCTACCCTAAACAACCACTGCAGAATCAAAGTTTTACTGAGAGGAAAAGACAACAGACCTAGTTAATTTTTTGTTAAAGGAGGATATTATGATACTTGCAGCCACAATTAGCCTCTCCAGTTGCCCAGCTATCATGGTCTTTCCCTTTCAACTCTATGTTGTTTGGAACCTGGAATCTTGTTTCCTTGATAAGCCTACAGCACCTGGACTCAGATGCTTAGAGTAGCACAGGCATGCCAGCTTATGTGATGTAAGGTAACAAAGTGCCTTCACAGACACAAAAAAGTTACAAGAGGATACTCAATGAATCATGCATTACTAACACTCATTTAGAATTGTCTGCAAAAGCACTGCAGGCGAGATGAAGAAATTGCACCTAAGGCTGAACACTGGCAGACTGATTCACACAGGTACGCAGAGTCCTAGCTCCTCCACTGGTCCTCCTCACACACCTGGTCCCAGTGCTCTCTTACAGTCTTCGCTAAAGAAAGGGATCTCACAATCTTAATTAAACAAAACAAGCTGAAGACTTCTGGAATACTATGGGAGGAAGTCTCAGGGAGTTGTTCTGAACACTCAAGAGGCAGAACCAGCTGCTTAAAACCTTCAGGAAAAGCAAGAGGACACTGTTCTTTTCAACAAAGAGGATGCAACAGGTCCTGTTTCAGGCACATCCAGGAAACTCCCAAAGGAATCCTTTAGACTAGAGGAATGATAAGAAGATCTACATAGAGCAAGCCACGCTGCTTGGCCCATCTAGCAATAGCAGCTACATCTGATGACAATGAGAAACTTTGTACCTCTGTCTTCAGTTTAAAAAGTGAGTGGGTTTTATTTAGAATCATAGAATGGTTTGGGCTGGTAAGGACCTTAGAGATCATCTAGTTCCAACCCCCCTGCCGTGGGCAGGGACACCCTCCACTAGACCAGGTTGCTCAAAGCCTCATCCAGCCTGGCCTTGAACACCTCCAGGGATGGGGCATCCACAACTTCCCTGGGCAACCTGTTCCAGTGCCTCACCACCCTCACTGTAAAGAATATCTTCCTAATATCTACTCTAAATCTGCCCTCTTCCAATTTAAATCCATTACCCCTCATCCTGTCACTGCATGCCCTTTTAAAAAGTGCCTCCCCATCTCTCCTGTAGGCCCCCTTTTATTTATACTTCTTGTGTTCATAGCCCTGTGCGAGGGCTATAGTCCTCAGGCAAACAGGTGGAATTTGGATTAAGAAGGCTTTTGTTTAGTATTTTACCAGAAGTTCATAGTAATAATTTACTTTTGAGAAAAAAAAAAAAAAGCCCCAGCCATTCAAAAAAAATCCACAAAACAAAACCATTGAGAACTTCTTCCTTGAGCACAAAGTAACACCGAATACAGCATAAACACTATTTACATTTACAGGGATGGCAATAACATTTTTTACAACAAAAGCTAGTTTCCTAAACTCCTTAACGTCTCAGGAACCCGGGAACACACATGCTTTGTGAGTACGAACCCCACGCCCGGTGCAGAGTGCTTCCTGCACAGTGCAGAACAGCTTCAGTGAGACAGGAATTTAGCTCACCCTGCGCGGGTACCACGAAATCACACCCATTTCCCGGCGCACACCCATGGCTCACTCGAGTTCCAGACAAACAAGGCACAAGCATTACCCGTGCCAAGAAGGAGAGGATGAGCCTACACACACACTGATTGGTGATATTAAGAAATTCTAGTGCTGAATGCGGGAGAATGCAGCTATTTGGTTCTGCCGACTACCATTCAGAAGGGCAGAAAATAAAACCATCAGGGCCGCCCCGCTTCAGCGCGGCGCTCGGGGTGGGGGCCATGCCGGGCTCACTGGGACGGCGGCGGCCGGGGAGGCGGCTGGAGGCAGTTCACCAGACCAGGCCGGTGACAAACCCGAACGGCGACTGCGAAGCCGCCACCACCCTCCGCGCTCCCCGGCTCCGCACCCCGGGGCGGCACAAACCTCGTTAACGCCCGCCCTGCTCCCGCGCGCCGCTCCCCCCTCCCCGGTACCGCTGAGGGAGACGAGAAAGTGGGAAGGGTCCCCGCCGCTCGCCCTCACAACTTACCCAGGAGGGACAAAAAGAATAGAAGACACCTCAGCGAAAACAGCGTCTTTACCGTTTCCCGCCCGAACAGCTCGCCCGGAGCCCGCACAGAAACCAAAAGACGGCAGTAGCCCCCGCCCACCTACGGCTCGCCAAGCACTTCCCGGCCCCTCCCCTCCCTTCCCCGCCCTCCCGGCCGCAGTGAGAAGGCTCTCGGGGGTGCTGGGTAGCGGGGGTTCCTCTGGAAACTCCGGGCCATCATTAGAAAAGGGGGTTTCGCACTCGGCGGCCGCCTCCGGCATCTCTGGGTGGATTTCGGCTGCTAGGGAGGGGCTGGGGGGTTTCTGGTTCGCGGGGCGCTCCTGCAGCAAGCGGCAGCGGCAGAAGTTGTCGTGTTGCTCTTCGGCGGGGAAGGTGCAGCTCTGCTGATTGAAAAGCTAAATTTAAATCAATTTAATTGAGTGGAGTGGGAGCCCCACAGGTTAGGGGGAGAACCCCTTTCAGCAGGTAACATGCAGCTCACTGCCTCAGAAGATAATGGTCATCTAAACCTAGTGTTTGACACCCATGCTCCCCAGAACGCCCCTGGTTTTCTTTGAGGGACACCTGGCAATACTTCTATTTGAGGGGTGGGCTCAACGCTGAGCCTGGCCATGCTCATTGATGTCGTCCAAGGGTGGGTTGGCATCTCTGGGGGTGACCCTTCTGCTTGAGTGAAGGAAAAAAGTGAAACAGAAATGAGCTCGGACTTCTGGGCTTTCTTTCCATACCAGCTGCTCAGAAGCCCATTCACAAAACTACCATTCCATTTCCTGGGTGACTGGCCTCTTTGACATGACAGAGTGTTTTCGAGGAAGAAAGGGAAAACACCACAACAGTTTGGGAAACATGAACACTCAGCAACTATTGAAAAATTGCTGCTCTGCCAAACACTCCAGTGGCAGCTATAAGCCAGCTTTCTTCCCACAGCATTGAGTTGCTGTGAGTGGTACTGCATCCTCTTTTGCCTGCCTCCCACTCGTAGTGCATTATCCTGGCTGAGAAGAATCCAACTGCCAGCAGGTCCAGCTGCAGACCTTACAGCCTCAAAGCATGCTCAGTTCCCAGTGGTTCGACTGCCTGTCCCAGGGAGATGGGAAGGCTCTTACCACAGGTTCAGCCCTCAGCTGGCTCTCTCCCAGAGCACTTGGCCCATATGCTCCCTGCCAAGCAGCTGTGCCAGGCAATTCACCACCACTTGGATTTCCAGTCTTCATGAAGCAGTGCCTGTAGCAGTTTAGAAAAAAAAAATAAAATTGGCAACTGTGGAGATCTCTAACCAGAGGACCTTCCAAAATCAACACTGAAGATGTTCCAATGCTCAGTGTTTTTTTTTCCTTCCTGCTAGGAGTTGCTGTAAGCTCCTTTATGTCATCACTGCAGGCTGCAGCATGAGCTAGAATGACACTGCACTTTGGGCTGAGCAATGCTCTCTCATTCAGTTTTTACAAAGTCAGAATAATACTGATCTGTTCTCCATAGCTATGTTGGAAGAATATGGCACGTAACTTCCTTCCAAATGGAATCAAGCCCATCCCATAATTCCTTTTTTCTCAGTGATAGAAACCCACAACAAGCCTTTCTGTCCCTCTGTTCCCTTTCCCCCTCTGTTCTCAATTTCTGTCAAGCGTCAAAGGGAGCTCCCTACCTTGTGAAGGTTCCAAGGTGCAGTGTTTACACCAGAAATGTAATGAGGGCATCTTCCTGCTGTGTCCTGGTGGCAGGAGCAGCTGTTCTCTGCTTGTGACTAGTCCTTTTGTCAGAGAAAATGTCCTCCCAAGATGTCACAGACTTTGGATTGAATCTTGTTGCTCGGAGGTTGCCACCTCTCCCTTTGCACACTACAACTTTCCTGTAGGTTGTAAGATCTTCAGAGTTATCAAAGAGAAATCTGAAGCCGGGGCTGACACTTTCACTTAGATTATTTTAGCGTGGAAGGAACCACAGGAGGTCACCCACATGCACTCAAAGGAGGGCTAAGTTCTTCCTACCGAGCTGCTCCACGTTGTAGAGGATGATTAGGGCTTCACAGGGCAGAGAAAGTGAGAGATTTCTTGAGCATGGTGTCTGGTGCCTTCACTTGGGCTCCTCTGTTTTTGGGGAGTCTACAAGGATATGTGGCAAGGATGCCTTCTCCCTTCTTGTGCATACTTACGCAGACATACTAGGTAGAAGGTCCACGAAATACTCATGAAAGACTCAAGAATATGACTGGTTTTCCTCCTTTTCTGAGTATCCAATCTGACTTGCCCATGTTTTCCCTTCCTCGGTTGCCAAGTCAATCTTTAATGTTTTCTTCCTACTATCTCACAGTTAGGACACTCTTCTGAAAGTCAGGAGTTTGAAGCACTTTTGTTGAGCTGAGAGCTAGACCCAGTTCCTCTATCAATGCTGGGAACAATACGTAGGAGCCTAGGTGTTTCACATAAAGCCATGGTTTTTACTCCACAGGCAAAAGACAGAAAATACAGGAGCTGTGATATCAAGTATTCCAGAAGCAAGGTGGATCCAGGCCTTAATGTACAGTGAGCTAAGCTCTGCATGTATTTTATGCCCTCTCTCAAATGCAAAGACCACAGAGAGTGGTTTTAAATAGTCATCATTTGCTTACCTCCCACTTGGTTTCCCCCAAAGTGCCACACTGCTACCCTGATTGCATTATATTCATCTATTAATGAACAGTTTTCCATTCTTAAGTGAATTTTCCTGTGCTCAGATTTCCACCTGACAACTGGACATTTGCAGTGCTTATATGCCTCTGCCAGCTGTTGCTTTGTGGGTGAGGAAAAGATGTTTTCAGCTGAGTTGGGCACTTTCAGCATTTGCTTGAACGTGCAGACAGCACTATTTTTTTCCCAATTTTTTTTAATTAAAAGCACTTGTGCATAGAATTTTTTTTTTTTTGCTTTCATTATCTGTGACTCATTCTCAAGTGAATCACACTGTGTTTCATGATCGTATGCTGTAAGGAAACTGTTAAAAGAAATCTAACGTGGTTTGAAAGTCTTTGCAACAGTGTTCCCACTGCCATTATAATCACTCCCATTCAGAAGTAAAAATAAGTGGCAGCGACATTAAGTTTCTGAACTAATATAAATGTAGCTACTGAGTAATTAAGTTCACAAACAAAAAAAAAGAAAACTTTTCATGCCAAAATAGTTCTACTGGTAAAAACATTTTAAGCGCAGAGGAACTGAGTGGCTGAGTTTGCATGAGGGAACAGCACATGTGCTGATATAACAAAAGGTTTTCCTGGTATTACTGAATATGAGATTACAGAAAAAAACTGCTCAAGAAACATAATTTTTAATTTAGTGAAGAAGTTTGGTTTGTTTGGTTTTTTTAGCATACCAGGATGTTGTTTAGCAACTCTGCAAATCCACATAGCAGTGCAAAACAAAATCAGATGTGCACACCTTGGCCACAGGTTTGTTTTACTCTAAGGCTGTAATACCGCTGCCTACCTTATATTAAATGTCATTTCAAAATTTCCATAGAACTTGGCAAAGAGTAATAGTTGCATGCTGCTACAAAGAGTAGAGCTTACTACCATAATTTAAAATAAAAAATTGAAAGAAGCGTTCACTAGTTTTCTTTAGGTGCTCCACTTTGGTTTAGTCTAAGAAATTTGTCATTCTCACAATTATGCTGTTGCTCTGGAGGCTCGTATGGAAATGTCATTGCCTATTTGTATGGTTTCACAAGTTTGTTTCCTTCTTTCTTGATTGAGAGATTATCCAGATCAATGTAATTTGTGGATATAATGAGAAGGAGCGGGCAAGTTGCAAGTCTAGGGGCTTTTGTCTTACAGTCTGTGAGTCAATATGAGTCTAGTGCTGGGGCTGGACAGATGAATAGTGAGCTGGAAGACAGGAGTTGGCTATTCATATTACAGCTTTCAATCTTTGAAAATTGATTGGGTTGGTAAACTCATTCGCATATTTGAAGAGACTGTAAGAACCTACTTCTCTGACAATAAGCCAGCTTCATTATGGAGCCAAGTATTTCAGGATGAGAATGTATATGTGTCTATGGGAGGATGCAGATGGGGCAGGGCTTCAGTAGCCCTTTAGGCCAGGCAGCTGTTGCTGTGTAACTTCCCTGTGAGAACTGGAGAAATTTCTCTCAGGAGTGCCTTGGAAATAAAAAGGATCTTGTGCCTAACACAGCCCCAAAGCCTTTGGCTGGAGCAAACTGGGGTAAGGAAATGACTGCTATTNTCCTACCGAGCTGCTCCACGTTGTAGAGGATGATTAGGGCTTCACAGGGCAGAGAAAGTGAGAGATTTCTTGAGCATGGTGTCTGGTGCCTTCACTTGGGCTCCTCTGTTTTTGGGGAGTCTACAAGGATATGTGGCAAGGATGCCTTCTCCCTTCTTGTGCATACTTACGCAGACATACTAGGTAGAAGGTCCACGAAATACTCATGAAAGACTCAAGAATATGACTGGTTTTCCTCCTTTTCTGAGTATCCAATCTGACTTGCCCATGTTTTCCCTTCCTCGGTTGCCAAGTCAATCTTTAATGTTTTCTTCCTACTATCTCACAGTTAGGACACTCTTCTGAAAGTCAGGAGTTTGAAGCACTTTTGTTGAGCTGAGAGCTAGACCCAGTTCCTCTATCAATGCTGGGAACAATACGTAGGAGCCTAGGTGTTTCACATAAAGCCATGGTTTTTACTCCACAGGCAAAAGACAGAAAATACAGGAGCTGTGATATCAAGTATTCCAGAAGCAAGGTGGATCCAGGCCTTAATGTACAGTGAGCTAAGCTCTGCATGTATTTTATGCCCTCTCTCAAATGCAAAGACCACAGAGAGTGGTTTTAAATAGTCATCATTTGCTTACCTCCCACTTGGTTTCCCCCAAAGTGCCACACTGCTACCCTGATTGCATTATATTCATCTATTAATGAACAGTTTTCCATTCTTAAGTGAATTTTCCTGTGCTCAGATTTCCACCTGACAACTGGACATTTGCAGTGCTTATATGCCTCTGCCAGCTGTTGCTTTGTGGGTGAGGAAAAGATGTTTTCAGCTGAGTTGGGCACTTTCAGCATTTGCTTGAACGTGCAGACAGCACTATTTTTTTCCCAATTTTTTTTAATTAAAAGCACTTGTGCATAGAATTTTTTTTTTTTTTGCTTTCATTATCTGTGACTCATTCTCAAGTGAATCACACTGTGTTTCATGATCGTATGCTGTAAGGAAACTGTTAAAAGAAATCTAACGTGGTTTGAAAGTCTTTGCAACAGTGTTCCCACTGCCATTATAATCACTCCCATTCAGAAGTAAAAATAAGTGGCAGCGACATTAAGTTTCTGAACTAATATAAATGTAGCTACTGAGTAATTAAGTTCACAAACAAAAAAAAAGAAAACTTTTCATGCCAAAATAGTTCTACTGGTAAAAACATTTTAAGCGCAGAGGAACTGAGTGGCTGAGTTTGCATGAGGGAACAGCACATGTGCTGATATAACAAAAGGTTTTCCTGGTATTACTGAATATGAGATTACAGAAAAAAACTGCTCAAGAAACATAATTTTTAATTTAGTGAAGAAGTTTGGTTTGTTTGGTTTTTTTAGCATACCAGGATGTTGTTTAGCAACTCTGCAAATCCACATAGCAGTGCAAAACAAAATCAGATGTGCACACCTTGGCCACAGGTTTGTTTTACTCTAAGGCTGTAATACCGCTGCCTACCTTATATTAAATGTCATTTCAAAATTTCCATAGAACTTGGCAAAGAGTAATAGTTGCATGCTGCTACAAAGAGTAGAGCTTACTACCATAATTTAAAATAAAAAATTGAAAGAAGCGTTCACTAGTTTTCTTTAGGTGCTCCACTTTGGTTTAGTCTAAGAAATTTGTCATTCTCACAATTATGCTGTTGCTCTGGAGGCTCGTATGGAAATGTCATTGCCTATTTGTATGGTTTCACAAGTTTGTTTCCTTCTTTCTTGATTGAGAGATTATCCAGATCAATGTAATTTGTGGATATAATGAGAAGGAGCGGGCAAGTTGCAAGTCTAGGGGCTTTTGTCTTACAGTCTGTGAGTCAATATGAGTCTAGTGCTGGGGCTGGACAGATGAATAGTGAGCTGGAAGACAGGAGTTGGCTATTCATATTACAGCTTTCAATCTTTGAAAATTGATTGGGTTGGTAAACTCATTCGCATATTTGAAGAGACTGTAAGAACCTACTTCTCTGACAATAAGCCAGCTTCATTATGGAGCCAAGTATTTCAGGATGAGAATGTATATGTGTCTATGGGAGGATGCAGATGGGGCAGGGCTTCAGTAGCCCTTTAGGCCAGGCAGCTGTTGCTGTGTAACTTCCCTGTGAGAACTNCTTATATGCCTCTGCCAGCTGTTGCTTTGTGGGTGAGGAAAAGATGTTTTCAGCTGAGTTGGGCACTTTCAGCATTTGCTTGAACGTGCAGACAGCACTATTTTTTTCCCAATTTTTTTTAATTAAAAGCACTTGTGCATAGAATTTTTTTTTTTTTT